>CAUYRH010047630.1:0-56889 GCA_963574655.1 Perodicticus potto | reverse complement strand
CAAGTGATCCAGTCCTCCCAGAGTGCTAGGATTACAGGCATGAACCACGAAGCCCACCTGCTTTCTCTTATTAATCTGCCTTAACTGTCAACTGATCTTTCAGCAAACTTTCTAGGGGAAGGGCAAGGTTCCCCTCGCCCCTACAATATCAGGTTCATACCCTCTCTGGGAACTGAGATTACACTTATTTCAGGAAAAAATCTAGAACTTGACTTTTCTGGTCCCTACGCAGCCTACTTTTAAAAGTGTTTGCTTATCAGAACATGAGAAAGCAGAATATAGGTAAACAGATTTGTGCATTAAACTGGAGGAACAGCAGTGAGACAAGTCACTGAGAATTATCTGCAGGTTTCCAAGGCACAGTCAGAGAATATAAATGCAGCCAGGCCCCATGGCCACAGTCCCAAATCAAGCAGTAGCCACACATCTGTTCTGTGGGGAAGCTCTGGAGGGAAGGATTAACCTCAGCAAAGACTAGCAGGGTTTTCTTCCAGCAATGAGTCTCACGGAGAGCTCTGTGATTTTTCAAAGCCCAAATAGCATAAACTTGCTACCAATAGTAAAGTCAAATATTTTGAAATTTATTGCATTAACCAGATTCATAGTTTTATTTCACCTTGCTGCTTCCTGTAACTGGTGATGAAAAAGCAAAATCTTACCAAGAGACAGAGGAATCTGACATAGAAATTAAAAATTACTGGTGAAAGGATCAAGGAGAAATTCTATAGCTGTGAGTCCTGATGGCTACAGGGACTTAAGCAAAGGTATTTAAATGTTTAAAGGTATTTAAAAGGCCCACCCCTTATTCCTCAAAAATATGAGTTTGCTTTTTGGAAGAACACGTTTAAAGTAAGCTCCAGGAGTTATAATGCCTAACAGCACTATCACTAAAATTATATTGAAATTCGTTTTCAAATCACATCTTTGCAGACTTTTGTTCATATACAGTAGAACTTCCACAGCAGACCACCTGCCTATAATGACCAGCTCCTTGAGTGGACCCAGTTTTCACAGACCAGAGGGGCTCCACACATACATGTCAGTACAGTAGGCTAGTTCCTGACGTTGACCACCTCAGTATGCGGGACTAGACTGTGAGTTCCCCGGGCGGTCACTTTATGAGGTGTTTCTAAGCACTGAGAGTTGTGAGCGTCAGTGAAGATCATCAGGGCCACATCCTCACCTGTTGAATTCAGCTATCGGCATCGCTGCTGGTGACCCTCTGAGCAGGAAACGTATGGTTACAAACAACCCCCTTGCAAAGAAGCTACCATCTCTCAGCAGGTGCTCCTCAACCTCCTGTGCTCAGCAAAGACTCTGTGCAGCCTGGTCAACACCAGCACCTGACTCTACCCCAAATCTGGGGAATGCCCAAAGCATAATCCCAGGGAGGAGCCCAAGGCCAGTCACAGCATTCTTGACCTTTTTTCTGTCTTTATTTTTATGACTTTTTTCTATTTTTTAAGACCAGTTTTAGGTTCATGGTATCTTCAATTGGGAGGAAGATGCAGACACTTCTGATATACTCCCTGGTGCCCCTCCCCCACAGCAGAGCCTTTCCCATCATCAGCATCTCCCACCTGAGCGGAACCCTTGTGACCACCGGGGAACCTGCGCTGATGCACCACCGTTGTGAGGAGTCCCTCGTGTACACTGAGGCTCACTCTCGTACATCCTGTGGGTTTGGAGACATGTAATGACATGTATCTGTGATCGCAGCCCCATACGGAGCCGTTTCCCTGCCCTGAAAGCCCTCCGTGCTCTGCCTTTCCGTGTTCCGCTCCACATCCCTGCACTAAGGGAGGCTGTATGATCTCTGTACTGCATGGAGAGTTTTGCCTTTTCCAGAATGTCACACCGTTGGACCACAGAGCATGTAGCCTTTTCGGGTAGGCTTCTGTCACTTAGACATGCATTTAAGCTGCCTTCGTGTATCTTCACAGCTTGACAATCAGTTGGATCCCCCTTAGACGCTTCCTTCCTGGATTTTCATGGCTTAACAGCCTCCACTTGTGATCCTCGGTCACACCAATGGGCAGCAACTAGTGTGCAACACCACAGGAACATTAATGAACTGGGTAGTGCAGACCCATGATTGTGGATTTGTTTGCTGTCAGGAGGGCAGGAAAGAAGATTGCATGTCCACGTCATAAGCTCTTGGACACTTAGACATCACAGCAGTAATAGAAGGTGCAGGACACAGCCCTTCTCACATTCCTGGACTCTCCAGCCCCATTTATACAGGATTCCACCACTCAGGGCTGGACAGGGAGCCCCCCAGAGCTCAGAGGTCAGACCCCCATTTCCAGGCACAAACAGACTGCTTTTTTCAAGACACACCCTCTGGGCTCTAATAAGATCATGAACAAAGCAGCCTGAGATGGTTTTTTGGGTGGTTCCACTTTGAGTAGAGAGCACATACCCTAATCCCTTCTCAAAAACAAAAACTTGAGGACCTGATAACCTTGCCCTAGTGGAAGGAGGAACTACATCCATTCATTTGTTAATGCACTAATTAACTTTGAAAAGATGTTTATCCACCTACCAAGTCCTGCCCAAGAGTAATTCTCAAGACTTAATACCCCTAGATTAAGAGCCCACAAGAGACTCCCCAGTTAGTTCTTTCCCCCTTCCAGAAGCTCTGGTGCTTTTAACTTCTTCTGTATTCCTTTCTGTCTAATAAAAATCCTGTCTGACCACTTTTCTGTGGTCCATGGGTTCATTCTTTGAATCCCCAAGACCAAGGACCTACTGAAGAGCAAAATTCCGGTAGCACCATTTTCATCACCACACAAGCAAGGGCAGGAAGAAAAGTAGTTTCATTCACACTAGAAATTTGAAATGCTGAATTATTTTTTGCAAATACACTGGTGAAATTTGTTGAAGAGTTCAGGAATGAGGCAAATTCAAGTAACAAAAAGGGTTTGAGAATTGCAATAAGTCTATTTGTTCACACAGTCAATTCTGTATACCTATGTGTCTGGTGATGCTCTAGTTATCCCAGAAACTGAAGGGCTAGGAATGACATAGTGTGCCCTTAAACAAATAAATGGGCAAAGTTTAGGCAATGAAAACTGCTATGAGGAATGCAAAGGTGTGGTGAGCTACAGCATGCCTGGGGGTGAAGGTCAGCACCTTCAGCGGCCAGGGTGGCCATGGAGGTGTCCAAGTAAGAAGGACTCAGTGAGCTATGGGAAGCGTCTGGGGAGAAGCAATAACACCATAGTGTCAACCAAGACAGCAAAGACCAGACTGCAAAGGAGCAAGTCAAGGCATTTATTGGACTCTGGAACTGCAATTCACAGACACAGTGTTGGCTGGAAGCCAAATTGCCTCAAGGAGGAGAGAGGGAATAGATATTTTTAAACGGATGCTGAGGGTGATTATGCAAGTTGTTCTGAAAGAATGATCTTTGTTGGAGGCGGCTGGCTTGGTACTCCAGGCTGTAGTTCACTGCTGCTGTGTAGTGGTTATAGCCCTGGCATGGTCCAGCTGTTTTCCAGGAGTTGTGCCTATGATGGTTAGGCCCAGCTCAATGGTTCAGGGAAAGTCTCTACTTTGCAGGGCTGCAGATTGTGGAGGGAACCCTTTGTGGAGTGGCTTCCAGCTGCACTGCAGAAAGCTGAGCCACAGTGCATATCACATTTCACAGAAGAAAGAAAACAGACTGGTTAAGAAGAGTATGAAATGGGGGTGCAGGAGAGGGAGGCCAGAGAGGGCACAGGGGCCAGATCTGGTACCTTTTAGTCTATTTTAAGTGAAAAAGGGATTGGATTTCCTATTTAATTATCACTGTGTTCTGGGTGGGGATTGAATTAAAGGCTGAAAAATAGTGAAATCGTGCATGCAGAGAAACCTTTTAAGAGAGTGTCCAGTGGTTCAGATTAGAGGGAACAGAAATGGAGACTGGCCTTGAGAGTGGGGAGAGAAAGCACACATGGGCCTTACCGAGGAAGCGGAGAGGCAGAGAGTGTTGTTACACCAACTTCCAACCTTGGTTACCTTGAGGCTGTCAATGTTTGGTGCATGTTTCTTACATGAACCTATTTCCCATTTCACTGTACTATGTGTCTACTAACTACTGATGCTAACTTTTTGGCACAAGTACCATATCATACCTGTTTTATGCTCTATACCTCTCTTTCCTAACTCATCATGATGTACAAAGCTATATTGGATTTAATAAATAATAATTCCATAACTGGCAACTAAACTTTATTAAATGTCTTAGGTTGATATGATCTTGAGAAAATATTCACATGTTATGTCCTTGTTGACTTTATGAGGTAATTTATTAATATTATTTATAGCTTGGAGATATAAAACACATCTTCAGAAATCAGTTTAGAAAACTATTATTTAACTTAAATTTGTTTTAAAATCTAAATTAGCTACTCAAATGAGTTTTACATAAAATTAATTTGGAGAAGATTCAAAGTTGGGCCAGGTGTTTATAACATGGCACTTCAATCATCTGAACTTGAATTATCAAAATACTCACTGCAACACAAAGTGGAGACAACACACTTCACCCAGGGCAAATGAGTGTATCTGAGAAGATGAAATGTTAAACACACACAGGAAAAAGGAGTGCTACACACATCATTTCAATGCATTGGGAGCTGTTGGGAGATAGAGTCCCTGGGGGTCTATATCCCTATAGACATAAACAGTGACCATACTAAAGTTTGATTTTTTGCTTACCTCATTATGCTTTTTACTATATAATTAATTCAAGCACCAAGAAAGCATGTGAAAAAGCCTAATCATGCAAAGAAGGAAAAGATTATTATGTCCTCATCATCAAAAGTACAAATTCTTTAATATTTTGAGACAGTGCTTTTCAAAAATACATTTTGCCTAGATTAATTATTCCATTTTTCTCCTCCTTCCTTTTTTCCCCCTCCTCTTCCTTCTTCATTTTGGTGTTGGGGGATAGAGCAAGTTACTTCATTTTATCCTTCCATGCATAAAGTTGTATCTGCTTTATTTTAATGTAATTTTATTTTTTTTGTAGAGACAAAGTCTCACTTTATCATGCTTGGTAGATTACCATGGCATCACACAGCTCAAAGCAACCTCCAATTCCTGGGCTTAGGTGATTCCCTTGCCTCAGCCTCCTGAGTAGCTGAGACCACAGGCACCCACCACAATGCCCAGCTATTTTTGTTGTTGTTGCAGTTCGGCCGGGGCCAGGTTTGAACCTGCCACCCTCGGTATATGGGACCGGCCCCTTACTGACTGAGCCACAGATGCTGCTCCCACTTCATTTTTTTGCTTTGTTTTGTTTTTGAATGGAAAAAACAAACTCAGTATGTGTCACTATACCCTATACCACTATACCATAACATGCTTCTAACACTGGATGTGTGGAGATTTCTCCCTACTGGCAAACAAATAATCAGTTCTGCAGTGGGCACCAGCTCATGCTGTCACCATCCATCCAGACACAGAGACCTCATCAATGGAGGACTGGGTCCCATAAGAGTTACCCCACTTCTGACACCATCCAGCAGACACAGAGAGAGACCACATCAATGGAGGACTGGGTCCCACAAGACTTACCCCACTTCTGACACCATCCACCAGATACAGAGTCAGACCACATCAATGGAGGACTGGGTCCCACAAGACTTACCCATTTCTGATACCATCCACCAGACACAGAGTCAGACCACATCAATGGAAGACTGGGTCCCACAAGACTTACCCATTTCTGACACCATCCACCAGACACAGAGAGAGACCACATCAATGGAGGACTGGGTCCCACAAGACTTATCCCACTTCTGACACCATCCATCAGACACAGACACAGATCACATCAATGGAGGACTGGGACCCACGAGACTCACCCCATTTCTGACACCATCCACCAGACACAGAGATAGACCACATCAATGGAGGACTGGGTCCCACAAGACTTACCCCACTCCTGACACCAGACACCAGCCTCAGGCTGATTGGCCTGTGCTACTGACTATTAATTGGGGTTCCCACAGCCCTCTCCTTGGGTTCAATTTTTTTTCTGGAACAGCTTACAAAATTCAGGAAAACACAAGTTAGAAGATTTATTATAAATGATATTTTAAAGGATACAGATAAAGAGCAAGATGAAGAGAGAATTAGGGCAAAATCTGGAAGGGTCATGAAGACAGGAGCTTCTGCCTGAGCAATGTAGGGCCCCACCTTCTTGGTATGTGGAGGCATCTTACTCTCTTTTCTGGAAGCCCCCACATGTTCTGTTGTCTGCAATCCCCTCAAACTCTATCCATTTTTGGTCTTTATAGAAACTTCATTATGCAGGCATGATTGGCTGTATCAGTGGCCACTGGTGATTAATTTAACATTCACCCCTGTCCCATCCCCAAGAGTTAGACAGAAAGTTCCAAAATTCTAATCTCAAGGTTTGTCTCCCTACAAACAGCACCTACCCTGAGGCTACCCAGGCCCTCAGTCATCTCATTAACAGAGTAAAGGGCAAGTCACCTTGGAGATTTCAAGGGCTTTAGGAGTTGTATGCCTGGGAATGCACACAAAGGCCAAATATAGGAGTTACATGCCTGGGGATGGAAACAAAGACCAAATATTTTTCACAATATCACCACTATGATGATATAATAATTGTCAATGTTTTAAGTTTCTTTGGAAGTATTATTTGTATGTATGTGTTCTAAAATGGTCCAGTCTATGTTGACAGGTTAAGTATGGTAAATTACTTAACATCTTATTCTCAGCTATTTCTAACTTTAGACATTTCACATGAAAATATGTTTCTTTGTTTTAGATTACTTATTTATGTTAAATAAGAGGAATAAACATTAGTCCTTTGTTTTAAATAATTTTAATAATGATTTCATACAACATTCAAAATTAATTTCTACACTAGAGAAAGAGAAAAATACTCCTGATAATTGCATTTCAAAATTCTACAGGATATAGACAAAATTTAAAGTAAGAGCTTACGTCCTAACAATCAGGAAGCCAGAAGATCTTCTAATATACATACTCACATATGTTTAAAAAGGAAAAAATAAAAACTCATTTCTTTTTCCCAACAAATGGGAATATTATCTAATTAAGGAAAATGCAAAAGCATACAAAAAGCAGTAGACCACATACCAATTATAGTTATTACTTGGGTCAAAAAACTATTCTAGAATATCTGTGTGACTTGGCATTATGTCAGAGTCTCCTGCACATGAATTGCCACTATGAAAGAGCTTCTTTGCAATGCCCAGTGTTACCTCACAGCACTGCCCAAGCTCTGACTCCTAAGTCTGGAGATGATCTAATTCCTTGGGTCAGAGTCTTTCTGTCTGGATCAGAGTTCTGTACAGCCTGATGTTTGCAATTTGTCTTGCTTTAGCCCAAATCTTTCTTTGCCTCAGTTTGTAGCTTTCACCTTTTATACAGGTTTTCTTTCTGTCAAGTCTATAGGCCAGGTTGATATTTTATTCCTCACTAATCATGTAGTGGAGATTTATAGAGGATGACTGCTGTAATTTACTAAAAAATCAAATATAAAAACTTCTAAAAAGTTTCACTTCCACCATGGCATTATGGGAGGATCAGTAGACCAGCTCCCTGGTGAAACAACTAAAAATTACAAAAAAAAAAAAAACCAGAAAAACAATAGCAACAAATAATCAAAGTCTCTGAAAATTGTTCCAAGGTCATACAGTAAGTGAAGACATTTAAAGAAAATATACTAAAAACAGTCAAGTCTATGACATTTTGTGCATGACTACTCCTATTCTCTCTCCTCCCAGTTCAGCATGACTAAAACTCCATCCAGATGGGAGCATCCCAGAGAACTTTTCCAGGCTCTGCTTTCAGTGAGCATACTGAAAATAGTGGGGCCCTAATCACCATGCCCCTTTGTCCCTGACCCCAGAACTTGAGCTTATATTAATATTTTCCACAAGGGGATAGCAGGCTGGAAAACAAAACTCCAAAGTACCTGCTAAATAACTAACTTCATTTGTAACAAAATATTGAATAGTTTAAGACTAAGGGAACTCTCAAAACAATGAAGTTCTATGTTGAAAAGAAATTCAGAGGAGACTGGTAAATTTGTGAGAAATATACACTAAACCATATGCCAGCAGTTAACCAAAGAAAATCTTACAAAAGAGCCAACAGATCTCCAGATACCAGAGCAAGTCTCAAATATCAGTCACAAATCTATTGATGTTAAGGACATGGAATTAATTGGATCAGGCTGTGGAGTCATTTAGGCCAAGGGCATTGTGGAAAACAATAGAGCAATCAACTAGCAATTAATGAAGATTACTAGATGGGTATGTCTAGAGATAATGAGAGCCTGCTAGTATGCTGTCATACCAGGGCAACTGTGCTCAAAGCTGCAGACAGGGAGAAAAATCATCAGAGGATCCACACTGTGGGGATCAAAGGGCAGAACAGTCTTCACTAAAATTATCCAACCAATCACGAAACAAATAAAGAAGTAAATAACAATAGCACACCCTGAAGTAGGTGGAGGGAAATACCTAGAGGTGCAATAACATATAATCTAAAATATCTAGTTTCCAATCAAAACTTTGAGATTTGCAAAGAAACAGAAAATCTCTGATCTGTACACAGATTAAAAAATTAGGCAATAGAAACTGCTCATGAGGATGATCTTAACAGAAAAATACTGCACAACAGCCATTACAGGTATGTTCAAAGAATTAATGAAACCCTGCCTAACAAAGCCAAGGAAGTTGAGATGATGACCATGTCTCATCAAGTAGGGATTATTAATGGTAGAAATTATTAAAAAGAAGCTCATAAAATCTTTGAATTGAAAGCTACAGCACTACATATTAAAAATTCACTCAAGGAGCTCAGCAGAAGATTTGAATACCAAGACTAAAGAATTAGTGCACTTAAAGATACACTGACAAAGACTGTACAAGCTGAAGAACAAAAACCAGAAAGAATGAAGAAAAACAGATGGAGTTTCAGAGAAAAGCAGGACGCCGTTACAGGTGCTAACGTGCACAATAATAGCAGAAGAAAGAACACATAGAAAGAAGTAGAATGAGATACAAAGAAATAATAGCTGAAAATTCCCAAACTGATAAAAACCATGAATCTAAACATATGAAAAGCTCAACAAACTCCAAGCAGGTAATAGATGCACAAACACATTTTAGCAAAAATATTAAAAACTAATGATACAGAAAATATCTTGAAAGCAGGCTCAGTGCCTGTAGCTCAATGATTAGGGTGGCAGCCACATGCACTGGGGCTGGTGGGTTCCAACCTAGCCAGGGCCTGCTAAACAACAATGACAGCAGTAACAAAAAACAAAAAAAAAAAAAATCTGGCATTGTGGTGGGGACCTGTAATCTCAGCTACTTGGGATGTGAGGCAAGAGAATCACTTGAGCCCAAGAGTTTGAGGTTGCTATGAGCTGTGATACTATGGTACTCTACAGAGGTTAACACAGTTAGACTCTGGTTCAAAAAATTAAAAAAGAAAAAAAAAGAAAGAAATCTTGAAAGCAGTTAAAAAAAAAAAAAAAGCACTCATTACTTATAAGGTAGCCCCAACACAATTCATGCTTGCTTGGTCTAACGAACAGAGGCCAAACAGCAGAGGTAACATATTGAAAGTGCTAAAAGCAAAAACAAACAAATAAACAAAAACAAAAACCCTGCTAACTCAGAAATTCTACTTTCTGGCAAATCCTTCCAGTAGGATGATAAAATAAAGATGTTCCTAAATAAACAAAAACTGAGATAATTTCTATGAGTAGACATGACTTGCAAGAAATACTACAGAAGATTCTTTAGGGTGAAAGAAAATAATTTCTAATATTAATAGTAATTTTAAACTATATGAAAAAACAAAAAGATATAGTAAAGGTAATTAATTATATAATTATAAAAAATGGCAAAAATTATGTATTTTTCTCCTTCTCTTAACTGATTTTAAAAACAATATGCGTAAAATTTTATTTTTGAAATATAACATTAGAAATGTTATTGCCTATAACATTACAAAGGTGGAAGCAAAGCTAATTTGGGCTGAGTCCAGAGGATAATTTCAATCCAAACAACACATAAAAGAAACAGAAATGTCAAAGAAATATTTTCTAGAAGTTTAATGATTTTATGCCTTCCATTTAAATTTTTCGTTTTTCTTTTTGTGAGATGGAATCACACTCTGTTGCTCTGTGTTTCAACTGCTATGGCATCATAGCTTACAGCAACCTTAAATACTTGGGCTCAAGTGATCCTCTTGCCTCAACCTCCTGAGTAGCTGGGACTATAGGCACCCACCACAATGCTCAGTTTTTCTATTTTTAATAGAGATGGGGTCTGGCTCTTGCTCTGGCTTAGTTTCCAATTCCCAACAATCTCAAGCAATCTACCCAGCTCGGCATTCCAGAATACTAGAATTACAGGCATGAGCTATCACACCAATTTCCCCTTTAATTTTTCATTTTTTTAATTTCAGGTTAATATGAAGGTACAAACAACAAAGTCACAGTATTTGAATTTGTTAGGTAGAGTAGAGTCTATCTTGTAGTTGTTCTGCACCCAAAAGGTACTCCATAAACCTTGAAGTGGGAGCACCTTAAACCGCCCTCCCCTTTTCCCTCTTCCTTGTTCCCCCTCCCCCAACTTGTATTGAAATGAGTTTTTCTCCTATGTGGGTGTGAATTATATCATCTACTGGCTTCATATTAGTGTTGAGTACATTGGATTGGATTTTGCATTCTTGTGGTACTTTACTGAAAATAATATGTTTCAACTCTGTCCAGGTTAAGATAAAAGATGTGAAGTCATCATTTTTTCATGGCTGAAAAGTGTTCCATGGTGTACATTTACCACAGCTTATTAATACATTCCTGAGTTGATGTGCATTTAGATTGTTTCAACATTACAGGGATTATAAATTGATCTGTGATAAGGAATCTAGTGCAAATATCCTTATGATGAAATGAATTTTTTTTCTTCTTGGTAGATGTCTAGTAGTGAGATTGCAGGGTCAAATGGGAAATCTAATTTGAGATCTTTGAGGATTCTCCATAATTCTTTCCAAAAAGACTGCATTCATTTACAGTCCCACCAACAGTGTAAAAGTGTTTCTACTCACCACATCCACACCAGCGTCTGCAATTTTGGAGCCTTGTGATGTGGACTAATCTTACTGGGGTTAGGTGGTATTTCAGGGTGGTTTTGATTTGCATTTCTCTGACAATAGGATGATTAACATATATTTATTAGCCATTCATCTATCTTCCTCAGAGAAGGTTCTGTTCATGTCTCTTGCCCAGTGATAGATGGGATAGTTAGCTCCTTTTTATTGATTAATTGGAGTTCTCTATAGATCCTAGTTATCAAACCTTTACCAGATTCAGTCCATGTTTATTTTTGTTGTTGTTGCAGTTGCACCGAAATCTTCACCATAAAATCGTGCCTTAGGCCAACATCTTCTAGACTTTTTCCCACACCTTCTTTGAGGATTTTTATCATTTCATGCCTTAGGTTTAAATCTCTTATTCATCTTGAATACATTTTTGCAAGTGGTGAAAGGTGTGAGTCCAGTTTCAATCTTTTACACGTGGTTATTCAGTTCTCCTAGCACCGTTTATTGAACAGAGATTCCTTTCTCCAGTGTATGCTTTTATTTGGTTTATCAAAGATCAGATGGCTATAAGGGGTTGGTTTCATCTCTTGGCTTTCTATTCAGTTATAAATGTCTATGTTTCTATTTTTGTGCTAATACCATTTTGTCTCGACACTGTGGCTTTGTAGTATAGCCTAAGGTATGGTAGAGTGATCCCACTAGCTTTGTTTTTATTACAAAAAATTTCCTTGGCTATACAGGATTATTTCTGGTTCCATATGAAACAAAGAACTATTTTTTCCAGTTCTTCAAAGTAAGAAGATGGCATTTTAATGGAGATTGCATTAAATCTGTGGATTGCTTTGGGAAGTAGACATTTTAACAATGTTGATTCTTCCCAGCCAGGAGCATAGAATTTTCCTTCATTTATTAATGTCTTCTGCTATTTCCTTTTTTAGGGGCTTATGATTCTCCTTGCAGAGGTCCTTCACCTCATTTGTCAGGTATATTCATAAGTATTTCATTTTCTTTGAAGCTATGTGAAGGGAATTATAACTTTAATTAGGTTCTTGACTTGTCTGTTATTGACATATAAAAAGGCTACTGATTTGTGGACATTGATTTTATACCCTGATGTGTAACTGTTCCTTGACGACTTCCAGGCGTCTTGTGGTTGAATCTCTGAGGTTTTCTAATATAAGATTAAATCATTGGCAAAGAGTGGCATTCCTTTGCCCCCATTTGAATGCCCTTTATGTTTTTTTCTTGCCTTATTGCATTGGCTAGAACTTCCAGAAATATATTGAATACTAGTGGTGATAATGGACATCCTTGTCTTGTTCCAGTTCTGAGTGGAAAAGCTTTCAGTATAATATTAGCTATGAGTTTGTTACAGATGGCTTTGATGAGTTTAAGAAATGTGCCACCTATGCCTATTTTCTAGTGTTCTAATTAGAAAATGATGCTGAATTTTATCACATTTTTTTCTGCATCTATTGAGAGGATCATATTGTCTTTGTTTTTGTTTCTATTGATATGCTGAATTACATTTATGGGTTGTGCATCCCCAGGATGAAGGCTACCTGATTGGATTTATAATTTTTTTAAATGTGTATATTTAATCTATTGACTAAGATTTTGTTGAGTATTTTTGCATTGATATTCATCTGTGAAATTGGTCTGTAGTTCTCCTTTTTAGTGGGATTATTTCCTATTGGGGGTATCAGGGTGATATTTGTTTAATGGAAAGGGTTGGGAAAGAGTCCTTTCTTCTCAATATTTTGGAATAGTTTCTGTAGGATGGGTATAAACTCTTCTTTGAAGGTTTGATATAATTCTTCTGTGAAGCCATCTGGTCAAGGCATTTTTTTGGTTGGATGATTTTTTATTGTTTCTTCAATCTGACTGCTAAAGATTCATCTGTTTAAGCCATCTATTTCATCTTGGTTAAGTCTATGGAGAGGGTGTGATTCTAGGTATCTATCCATTGTCTCTACATTTCTCTCCATTGTCAAATTTCTGGGCATAGTGTTCCTTGGAGTAGTCAAATATAATCTCTTGTATCTCAGTAATTTCTGTTGTTATTTCACCTTTTTCATTTCCAACTAAGCTTATTAGATATTTTTGCTTTTCAGTTTCTATTTAATCTGGCCAATAGTTTAGCAATTTTATTTATTTTTTTGAAAGAACCAACTTGTTTTACATTAATTTTCTGAATGATTCATTTGTTTTCAATTTCATTAATTTCTGGTTTAATTTTGGTTATTTCTTTTCCTCTGCTGGGTTTGGGATTAAATTGTTATTCCTTTTTCATTTCCTTAACATGATTCATTAGTTTGTTGATATGCTCTCTTTCTGTTATTCAGACATAGGCATCTAAGGCAATACATTTCCTTCTTAAGACTGCCTGTTTAAATTTTTAATTCATCTTGAATTAATTTTTGTGTATGACAAGAGATAGGGTCCTGTGTCATTCTTTCGTGTGTGGCTATCCAATTTTCCCAGCACCATTCATTGAATAGGCATTCTTTCTCCATTGTATGTTGTTTTCTGTTTTGCCAAAAATCAGTCGGTTGTAGACACATGGTTTTATTTTCAGATTCTCTGTTCTGTTTCATTGTTCTATGTGTCTACTGTTATACTAGTACCATTCTGTTGTGGATACTACAGCTTTGTAGTATAATTTCAAGTCAGATCTAGGCAGAAGATTTATGATTAACCCCCAAAGGAAAATATAGCACAATAAAAATAAATAAATGATACTCAATTAAATTAAAAAGATTCTGCATGGAAAAGGGAATAACATAGTGAATGGACAACCTACAGAATGGGAGAAAATGTTCACAAAGAACTGATACCCACAAACAACTCAAATCAGTCATCAAGGAAAAAAAAAACATCAGAAAATAGGCAAAAGAAACAACAGAAATTTTTTGAAAGCAGGTAGACAAATGACCAACAAACATATTTAAAAATGCTGAACATCACTAGTCATCAGAGAAATGCAAATTAAAACCACAATGACATATAACCTTACTCCTGTTAGAAGGACTTGTATTTAAAAGTCCAAACATAATACGAGCTGGCACAAGTGCAGAGAAAAAAGAACACTGAAACACCATTGATGGCCTGCAAATTAGTAATTTCTATGGCTAACAGTATGGAGATTCTTCAAAGAACTGAAAGACCTACCATTTGATATAGCAGTCCTACTTCTGGGTATGTACCCAAAAGAAATGAAGTCATTTCATCAAAAAGGCACCTGCACTCAAACGTCTATCATAGCACAAATCACAATTGCAAAGTTGTGAAATCAACCTAAATGCTGTTTAATTCATGAGTAGATTAATTAAAAGTCGTACACACACAGACACATACACCTGGAGTACTACTTAGACATAGAAAGGAATGAAATAATATGATCTGAAGTAATGTGGGGGAAATTGGAGAGCATTATCCTAAGTGAAGTATCTCAGGAATGGAAAACAAAACACCACATGTTCTCACTAATAAGTGGGAGCTAATAGACCGGTACACAGGCACAAAGCAATATAAAAGACATAAGAAACCAAGAAGTAGGGAGAGCAATAGGATAGGTGTGGCATAAAAACCTGCCTACAAGGTACATTGACTGCTATTCTGGTGACGGGCACAGCAAAATCCCTGATTTAAGCATTATGTAGCTATCCACGTAATAAAAACACTGTACCTCCCTAATTAATATTTTGAAATAAAAGATAAGGTTAATATTACATCATCTGTAAGTACACAGCTGTTATTTTTTCCTTAATCATATTCTTTAAAATATGTATAATTGTGTATTCTAGTAATTATGAAAACAAATATTTGGATCTGTGACATATGTAATGATAATATCTATAACAATAATACCATTCAGCCAAAGAAAAGTAAATAGAGCTATATAAGAATAGCATCTCGGTATTACATTAGAATTAAGATATTATTATTCTGAAGTAGATTCTGAAAAAGTAAAAAACATATGTTAAAACTGCTAAAGAAATAACTTCAAAATCTGTATATAGTAAAACAAACTCATATGTCAGAAGAATACACTTAATGCAAAAGCATGGAGTAAAACAAGGAAGGCCTGTCAGACTGGATAAAAAGGAAAAAAATATGCAAAAAAGAAAAGATCCAATCATGTGCTGCATACGGAAGGCACCGTCCAGACTGGAAGACACAGAGACTGAGAGAAACAGAATGGAAAAAAATATACCGCACAAACAACAACCGTGAGAAAGCTGAAGTGGCCATGCTAATATCACGGAAAACAGGTAAGAAAACGGAAAGTGTGACTAGATACCAAAAAAGACATTTCATAACAATGAAAGACTCAATCAGAAAGATATAACTATCAAGATAGACATATATTCTTCTGAAATCAAATCCCAAATACATAAAAGGCAAACTGACAGTCGAAGAAGGCAGAGAGAAGCAGACTCTGTCACAATAGGAGACTTTTCAAAGACAGGCAGAATTTCAATATAGTGACCGTGTAACCTACAAGACCTAAAACTGCAGAAGCCTCCAACCAACAACTGCAAAACATTTGTTCTTCTCAAGGGTACATAGAACTTTCTTTAGGATGGATCACGTTTTGTGGTATAAAACAAACCTACATAAATGTTAAATAATTTCATAATAAAAGAATGCTCTCTGACCACAGTGGAAAGGAATTATTAACCATAAATAGAAAAGAAAATGGGAAAACCAAACAGGAGGACATTAAATAGCATGTGCATATATAAAAATGCATCAGACAAGAAAAAATATAAATTAAAAAGTGTATTTACCTGGGTAAAAAGGAATATACAATACATAATTTATAGGGTGGCAACTAAAGTAATACTTGGAAATGCATAGCTTTAAAATTCTACACTAAAAAAAAAAGAAACATTTAAAATAGATGATCTAACTTTCCACCTTAAGATTCTGGGTAAAGGGGGGAACAAATTTAACCTAAAATAACCTGCAGGAAGAAAATAACAAAGATTAGAGTAAAAATTAGCAAAATAGATAATAGAAAAACAATGAACAGTTTAATAAAATTAAAAGATAATTCTTTGCATTAACAAATGGATCATCTATAAAGTGATTAAAGTGTCACATATTTATAAAATCAGGACAAAAATAAAAAGAGGTGAGAATTAATACTATAAATAAAGGTGGTGACATTATGGAAATAAAAATGATTTTAAAGGAATATTATGAACAATTGTATGTCAATACATTGCATAACTCAATTGAAATGGAAAAATTACTAGAATGGTACACACTACAGATCTGACTCAAGAAGAAATAGAAAATGTAAATAGACCTGTCACAAAGAGCATACACGTAATTAAATCAAAAACTACTCACAAGGCAAATCCAGGCCCAGATGGCTTCACTGGTTAATTACACCCAAATTTAAAGAAGAATTAATACTAGTTCTTTAGAAACTCTTCAAATAATGAAAGAGGTGGAAATACTGTCCAGCTGATTGTATGAGATCAATTACTACCCCAATACCAATATTAGGCAAATACCTCACAAGAATGGAACATGATATACCAACGACACTTGTGAATATTGATCCAAAAATCTTCATCGAGGTACTAACCAACCAAATCTAACAATATATAACAAGAATTATACACCACATCCAAGTGGATTTAGTTTAAGAGAGCAAGTTTGTTTTAAAACCAAAAATGACTTAATCTACTATACCATATGAAGAAAATAAAAACCAAAATCCACATGACCATCACATTAGATGGAGAAAAACCACTTAACAAATTCCAAGAGATTTACATTACAAGAAGACTCAAGAAAGTAAAAATGAAGAAAACTCAGTTTTTGTTTTAAAAAAGAAACAAAACTTTCTATATCTGCAGACATTCTGTATATAAAAAATCCTAAGGAATCAACTACAAATTATTAAATTAATAATCAAATTCAGAAAGCATGCAGGATACAAGACCAATACATAAAAATCAATTATATTTCTATACAATTGCAATAAAAATTTGAAAATAAAATTGAGAAAATACATGAACTTACAATATCATAAAAAGAACAAAATAATTAGAAATAATCTTAATAAAATAACTGCTAACTTATACTTTGAAGCTATAAAACATTGTTGAAAGAAATTAATGAGCATTTGAATGATGATAAATCCTTTTTTATTCATGACTAAGATTAATATTTTTAAAGTGCCCCCCAAATTTATCCATAGAACCAATGGAATCCTTTTCAGAATTTACACTGTTTTGTTTGAGGAAATTGACAAGTTGATTCTAAAATTCATGTGGAATATCAAAGAATATCTCTGAAGAGCCATAAGTAACTTGCGTTCTCCTAAATCTACTTGAAAAAGAAGAACACAGTTGAAAGACTCACATTTTTTTGTTCTTATTTAAAAATGAAACAACAGTAATGAATCTGTTCACTTTCAACAGATTAATGGAGCAGAACCGAGAAGTCAGAAATAACCCCATGTGTCTGTGGTCAGTAGGTACCTGATAAAGGCAATGAGACCATTAACTGGGGGGAAATGATGCTTTTCACAAACGGTGCCGGAACAACCAAATGGGGACCCTTACTTCATATAATATGCAAAAAACAGCATATATATATATACACATATGAAAATATGTATTAAAATGTGTGTATATATATTAATAGATATGAAAAACTATTACAATTCAATAATAAAAAGGAAAATAGTCAACTTGAAAATGATGGGCAAAGGGTCCAAGTAGAATAGATGGTTGTCCAAAGAAGATATATAAATGACCAATAAACAAGTGGGAAAAATGCCTTATATCACTAGCCATCAAGAAAATGCAAAACTGTGGTGAAATACCTTATCACACCCACTAGGATGTTTATGATCAAATATCAGACAGCTTATGTGTTGATTAGGATGCAGAAAAATTATAATCCTCATAAACCTTTGGTAAGAATGGAAAATTTTACAGCTTTTTGAAAAATCCTCCAAAAGTTCTTCGGATGGTTAAAC
Source organism: Perodicticus potto (assembly GCA_963574655.1). Taxonomy (NCBI): domain Eukaryota; kingdom Metazoa; phylum Chordata; class Mammalia; order Primates; family Lorisidae; genus Perodicticus; species Perodicticus potto. The sequence continues at coordinate 38,774 of CAUYRH010047630.1, read as the reverse complement.
ATAATGTTACGTTGTGACCCAGAAATGTCATACCTATGCAGGTATCCAAGAGAAAAGAAACCGTATGTCCATATAGAAACTTACACATAAGTGTTCATAGTAGCAATATTCGTAACCAGAAAGTAGCAACATTCCCAATATTCAGCAATTAAAGAATAAAGGAAATGTGATATAACCATATAGTGGATTATTATATAGCCATATAAAGGAATGAAATGGTAATATATAAACAGCATGGATGAACTTTGAAAACATTATGCTAAAAGAAAGTATGAGATGCAGATTTTATATGGTTCTATTTACACTGAAGGTGTAAAAAAGGAATGAGGTCTCGTGGGCAGCGCCTGTGGCTCAAAGGAGTAGGGTGCTGGCCCCGTACGCCAGAGGTGGCAGGTTCAAACTCAGCCCCAGTGAAAACTGCAAAAAAAAAAAAAAGGGAATGAGGTCTCAAAATCTCTGCCTTAATCTTTTTCATACCATCATTGCATTAAAATGTCCATTTTGAATATGACAGCCTAAAATTCTGTTAACTTTTGGACTGGATTCATTTCATGATAGATGAAAGAGATTTCTACAAGACAACTGTGAGCCAGGGCCATCCAGTTATTCAGGCAACAAGAAAAATAGAAGGGAGAGTCATTCTGTTCTCTGTTATTTGACAAGTGTGGTTTCATTCTCTTCCCTCTTCCTCATCCTCGGTCTCTACGTATTGGTTAATCACTCTCTACATGTCACCCATGTGCAAGCAGAGTCAACCTACAAACTTACTTTGCTTTAATTTAAATCTTTAGCCTTAACAATCATGTTTCTGATACATGGTGTTATTAACATATGTTTTTGTCTCTCTCTCTCTCTCTGTCTCTACCTCTATCTCTCTCATTTGTTCCCATTTGCTCAGCCAAAGTTTCAAGGAATAAGACCCAGGTCGTTGGTGGTTTGTGTTTGTGGGTTAACAAAATGTTAGGGGTCTACTTGGGGTTCTGTGACGGACACTATTGCTACATCTGTGCCACCTCTGTGGTTTAGACCGAGAACTGTCTGCTTAAATTGTGTTAAATAAAAATAAATAAATAAATAAATTGTGTTAAATAAAGTTGTATTGTCTTGCACAGAGGCAGAATATTCCGGAAACTCTGAAACAATGGGCGTGAGATGAAGATTCTATTGGAGATTGTAATAGAGAAACTTTTTTCCCTGCAGCTCTAATTTTTAGGTTCATTAAGCACATCTATGACCTGTTGGACTTAACACGTTACAGTTAAAATCCAGAATCTATTACAAGGTAAAGGAATTTAAATATGAGTGATCATGGAGTAGACATCAGCTCACATTAAAAATTAAGGTAACATAAATTTTTAATACACATATACCTAAAATGGAAGAAAGATCTTGGAATAGTCTTTCAAGCTTGGGTTTGAAGACATATTTCTGAGGCTGATACCTTGTTCTACCGATTCCCTACTGGAAGGACACAGTGTCCATTCCCGCTCTGCCTCCGTTGTCTCTTCTCTACAATTTTGATAATAACTATAACCATATTATAAGGCCGTTGTGAGTTAGCACATATGAACATTATGCAGAGTATCTGCGAAATAGTGAGAATGTAATTAAAAGTTCTCATTTTTATTTTTATAGTTTCATGCACATCAAAAAAAAATGAACTTTTGAAACTATAACAAACTTTTAGATTAAAGGTCAGGTATGCACAAACAACAATATTTCCAACACTTATTTTAAATTGGCAGAAGTATTAGAAATGAAAGAAAGGAAGACGACATATCACAGAACAGAGAAAAATTTTCAAATTCAATGAACATCCTTGAGAAGAGATTTAGCATAGCGTGCTAGGACTACAAGCCATTGGCTGCAAATCTCAATACTCAGAATATCTAAATCCTCAATGTAGATTAAAAAACTTTTAGGGACTCTTTCTGGTTCTCTTCTTCCAACATCAAAGTGTAAGGATTAAAATTGTCAAGAAATAGTATCATTTGTAAAGAGAGATTGGGGAACTAAGACAGAGAGAGGGTGAAGTACCGCAAAATGAAACGTGGGGTAAGTGTGAGTGTGAAGGAGCGGAGAAGAGTTCGCCGGCATTGGCACCCATGAACACAACACGGGCACTGCAGAAATGCAGTTCGGTAGCGCTGGAGACAAACTCAAGGCACTCTCCAAAAATACAGACAGAAGGAGCAAAGCTATCAAAACAACGGAAAGGAGGGCAAGTACTGAGGACCGTGTTCCAGTTTGAGAACTAAAGTTAGCAATGAAAACACAAGGACTTGAAAGAGTGCAATGCATCCAGCTGACTGAAAACAAATACAAATATTAATATAATAATTTAGTACAGGTATGAAAAGAAAAATAGGTAATTAGAAACCAGTAGGAGTGGGTCATTCTTAAGCATATTAATCCTCCATCAAAATGCTGTGAATACAGTGAAGAAAGAAAATTTTTCGTCTGCTGGATGCATCAGAGCTCCTTTCATCCTCTTTTTAAAAGGCAATTGAGGAGTCTAAGATGTGACCAAAAAATATGGCACCCTGGTGTACTGATTATTTCAAATTAAAGGTCATTGGGGATAGTGGGAACAAAAGAGGCTTGCCCCTGATATTACCTTATCTGTCCAAAGAACAGGTCTGCTGAGGAGGACAAAAATGCCTTCAATCCCCTGCACAAAACTTCATTAAACATGGAAAGAGTAAAACTCATACCACAGAGAAAGAGATGGAAAGTTAGATACCACACTTACAGCCCAGACGGATTTTGTTCCAACCCCTGTCTTTTCTCCAGTCTCATTAAATTCCATGAAGAATCATTTATGAGTACACTCACCCCCCCCCCCAATAATTTCCCATCCCTTAAATTGTCACCTGCACACATATTCTTCCTCTTATGAAAAAGGCCACGTAAGCATCTGGACACAGTGGGGTCTTAGGTAATAATCACTCTCCTATTATTTCATTTCTCATTTCTTTCCTATTATTCTTTTTATTGCAAGTTCATTTTTAGCAAACTTTCCAAGGGTGGAGGTAACGTTTTCCTCTACACCTCTATACACCATGTCGACATCTCCTCCTGTCTTCATATCCCATTGTTCTCTGTGGCTGTCAATTTGCTTCTAACTTTCCATCATGCCATTGACACATATGGAATATCCACATACGTGAAACATGTTTTTCCAAATGGATAGCTCATTTTTATATGGTTGATTTTTGGATGCAAATTTAATATGCTTTGCCATCTAATTTTATTTACCTTAACAGACTTTCTTTTTCAGACTGTCAAAGTCAGCTTTTTCTGATCCATCTAAATCTCTCAGAGCTCAAAGGAACTTATCAAAACTACAGAACTACAAAGAGCTCCCCTGAAATAGTTATGTAAATTGATATGTAGCTGAACAGAATTCCATGGAACTATGCACAGAATGTTTTCACAATTATAGAATTGGACATTTAATAAATCTGTTCTAAAATGTTTTATAAAACTGCTCCAGAAATCCATGAAGAACCTGTGATTTTAATACTTGGAATGTAATATCTTTTACTTGACACCGACGCCAAACTGTAGGGGAGGAAAAAGTAATTTTCTCTCTGCCTTCATGAGTTCATAGCTAGAACCTCTATAACAAAAGATAAACACAATGAAACAAAGGTTTATTTACAAGTATCTCTCTTATATACATAAGAGATACTCAGGAACTGAGTAGTTCTTCAAGTGTTGGCTCAGAACTCTCACATTAATATACATCTTCATCAAACAATAACAAATTTTTAGGCAAGTAATATGACCAAGAAAAAAAAGGACTTCCAAACAAATACAGCCCATCGGGGCTGCGAATTCTGGGAAGGCAAATCTAGGGTCTATGAACATTAGTTAAGTAGAAACAGTCATCTGGTGCCGATGGAATCTGAAGTCATCTCTGTTGATAAATGTTTGTCCTTTCTGGAAGGGAGGGGAGGAGAAACACCTTTCTTTACCTTTGTAAATTTATCCTCTGCATTTAGGAAAATAGGCACAGAGAACTTCACTTACATCTGTTTTTCTCAATTGCCTTCAGCTCCAAATAATCTGCATGCCAAACTGGCACAAAACAATTAATATGTATTTGTGCAAGGCAAATGTATTTAATGCAGCCACACACACACACACACACACACACACGCGCGCACACACACTCACATTCATAATGCACAAAGTAACGTAAAGAATAAACCTAAGTGAACCATGGTTAACATCAACACCAAAATGATACAACAAAATAAGAGATTTTGTTCCTCCTTTTCTTCAAGGTGGGATCCCCATCTGCTTCCAAACTATCTTCTTTAATATAGAGATTAGTCCTGGATTTCATTTATATTAAAGCAATATCTTTTATTTCTAAAATTATTAATCTGATTTCTCTGTTATGAATGAAAGCTTCTCTAATTATCTTCCCGAGGTGTTCTTGATAGGACTTTCTGAAAAAGAACCAGATTCATTGTATAGTTTGAAATTGCTTAGGCTGAAAGGGAGCTATCTTTTATAACTCTAATCGCATAATTTATGCCTAACGTTTAGTAGTTGCCATGGAGACTTCAGAATCGGTTTCACATGTTAAATATAGTGTTCTTTTACTTGTACTGAATTTGCATTTTAAAGACCTAATGTCTATCATTTCTCCACCAGCACCCTTGGTGATAGAAACTGTTAGGTGCTTTATCTGACATCTTTAGTACAGTCCAAAACTGATTTCAGAACTCACATAAAGTAAATTTCCTAAATTACCCTTAGAAGAGTTTCCACTTTTAGTTTCTTTTTTACAATAGTAAGCTATTTACAACATTAACACAAGTAAAGAGTTATTATTGACCAACTATCCAATGATTTAATTTTAATTCTAATCCTATTATAACAAATACCATTCTTATGCAGGCAAAATGATACAGTTGAGTGATCATCACACCTGAAGGGAGACAGAGCGTCTCTCTTCATGTTGTTAACTTGTGCGTTCTTACCGAGCTCCACTGTCAGTTTATTCACTGATAAAATGAGAATAAGGCACATTGTGTCAAGCCCACAAGCTTTTGTGAACATTGCAAACTAAGTACAAGAAAGCATGCCACTTAATGGAAATGGAAAAGTAGTGCATAAATGTACCTTTTACACACTTCCGACAGGTTCAGTTAGAAAGAGGCAGATAGAAACATTTAAAAAAGAAAAAAAAAAAAAACATGGAAGCCAAATGAGACGACTAAAGGGCTCTGGCATTGCAAGTTCTCTAGCCCCTGGTTTACACTAATGTAAGCTACTCAAGCTGCCCTCCGAGAATGTGCTCCCGCATAAAAGCATTTTATTTCCTTCCAGCATGCTTATGACTTTAAGCACTAAGACATTGGGACCTCTTGCTGTGCTTTAAAATGCCTTATATTTATGCCGTACAGAAAAGGGCAATAAGAGATTTTCGACGAAAGCATATGCCCTTTAAAGTGAATAATACATGCAATAATAATAATTATAATAAAAAGGATGGTATAGCTATTTGAAAGTTGCAAAGATTTGCTCCTGATGCTTAAGAAAGGTTGTAGCACATTTTGCAAACTCTTTTTAATTGTGATTTTACTTTCTCCTTTGAATTGAATTGGTCAACATATGAGGAATTAAAAGAAAAAAGATACTCAAAGTCTCTGTTGAGTAAGATTCATCTGCAGGAATGATTATTTCTCCTAATGTCTCTTCCAGATACATTGTCCCCAATTAAAAAGAAAGGAAATAAAATTGCTGCAACTATTGACGGGTGGTGGCTGCTGTAGGAGCTAGAAAGCAAAAGAGAATATTTGTTGTTGCTGCTACTATTGTTTCTTCATAAATAGCAATAACAGTTTATTTCTTTGGGGAGCATACTTGGAGAAAACTTTAGGATATGCAGAAAAGTTTGCCCACAGGAAATAGTGATCCGAGTTACTGGGGAAATTTAAGGCTAGAATAATAAATATATTTAAGAAAACCAGCATTTAAGTGATAATTGAAGTCTGGAAGTATCAGCAATTACACAGAAATGGTGTTTAGAATAAAAAGTGAGATGTCCAAGGAAGAAACTTTGTAAAATATCAACATTTAAGAAGGAAAGACACGGTGACAGGTGGAGGTGTTCCTGATGGGGGGAGGGGTAGTTGCTGAAATCTGACTAAAGTTCTGTCCTCCAAGCTTGGTGGGGGCTGCACATGTCAAAGAATGCGTGTGTCTTTCTAAATCTTGTAAAGTCCCATAAGGGTTATCAGCATCCCTGTAGGAAAAGATGGGGAAGGAAATAGAAAATACATAATAACAACAGTGGGAGAGAAAGAAAAAGATACAAGACCCCCAGATAAGACAAAGGAGGGACTTGTAAGTAGAAACCTAGGAAGGGTTCGATGCACTCTCTGAATCGTCTAATTTTGTCTGTTCGCATATGGAAATTCAGTATGATTGCCAAAGTTAATTGAGTACTAGTCACCACTGAATAAACTCTTCTCTAAGCACAATTATTGCTCAAATATATTGCTCTGCTAGGTAAATCAAATCTTAAATGGTCAAACTTGTGTTTTTATTCCTTGAAACCATCAACAGAAAAAGACAAGAGAAAAGGGCAGTAACTTGGGTATGTTTTAACTAATAATAATATGATGATAACTCATATATCCAAAATAATGTTCTGTTTTTATCCTAGCAAAAATGTTCCTCCTGGTAGCCTTTGCCGGCTGTCCAGGCTGACACCCAAAGCAGCAGCCCATTTGCACCCTATTAGTTTTGCAATGAGGCTTTGAGTGTTGTGTGTAGAAGCTTGGTTTCAAACAAAAATATTTCTATTTATCACAACGTCAAGATGCATGAAATGATGAAAGCAGTTTCAAAACAATGGCAATTATACTATGATTACTCTTTAATATTTGGTAATGAGTTACAATAAAATGCTGGAGTTTCAGTTCAAAATACAACAGAATAAGGACGCTCTATCTCTCGATGAATATGAGAAGGAACAAAAGCAAGGCAAGAGTCAGAGGTTTTTGGATTCACAAGTAAATAGAATGGCGTTAATCTAGGACAAGGCTGCAATCCGAAGGACCACCCAAGTGGCCTTGAGTAAGACGTCTGCCTGCTTTACTCTCCCTGGACAAAGTCTAAACCCAGGTCCACATGCTGGCAGTCGGCACAGCAGCCCATTTCCACTGGGAGGTGGAGAGGGAAGTCCCAGTGCTCAGGGGCAGAGGAAACCACCCTGCTGTTTCCCCTTTTTATTGATTTTTCTCTGAGCATTGTCCCCAAAGGATTCTGTAACAGAAGCAGCAATAGGAACCCACAGGGCACCATATCTTCCTCTCATATCAGAAAAGTTCTGGCTTCGCTGATGTTTTTCTCTCTCTCTGTCCTTCAGTCACTTGTCTGTGGTTGCAGGCACAGTCACAGTGATGTGCGCCCAGGGGACTGAAGCCAGCTCCTGGGCAGAGAACCCAAGAGCACCGGGAAACTCCGGGAGATGGCGGGGAAGAAGGAACTCAGGAAAACAACCAGGAAAGCTGCTTATCAACGCCGAGGCTTCCCTTGAGCTGCTCAGGGGGAGATTTGACCTTATTCATCTTCCCTATTAAATTTAGACCTGAAATAAAAGATAAGTCTCAAGAGCAGGCTAGACAGAGTGGCAGGAAGGTGGGACAGACCAAAATGACACTTGCAAAGATGGAAACTGAAATGACATTGGAACCAGAGACCAGAGAAAGTGGTTTGGAACTTGAAACCCAAAAATAAGTTGATTATGCCCTGAAAAAACAAAATGCAACAAAACAAAAAAACCCACTTTATGTTCTCTGTAGGATTTAAAGAAGATTCATAGCATAATATTAAAATTTTCAATATGCCACCAAAACTTATTCCTCACATGAAGAAAAAGGATTATGTCAACTTACATAGACGAGTCGCTCCACAAATGTCAATGACAAGATGGCACAGACATGAGAATTATCTGACAAAGACTAAAAGCAGCTGTCACAAAAATGCTCAAAGAAGCCTTTGCACATAATTTCGAAACAAATGAAAAAACGAAAAGCCTCAGAAAACAAATGAATTATATAAAGATGTGACGGGGTGTGGTGGCTCATGCCTGTAGTCTCAGATGCTTGGGAGGCTATGGCAGGAAGATTGTTTGTGCTTAGTAGTTTAAAATCACGAGATTAGTCTGGGCAATTTAGTAAGACACCATCTCTAAAACAAAAAGTTGTAAAGATGCAGGGCTAGCGCAGTGGGTCACACCTGTAATCCCAGAACTCTGGGAAGCTGAGGTAGGTGAATTGCTTGAGCTTAGGAGTTCAAGACTAGCCTGTGCAGCAGGAAGACTCCATCTCTATTAAAATTAGAAAAACTGGGTGGGCACTGTGGCAGGCACCTACAGGCCCAGTTACTTGGGGGCTGAGGCAAAAGGATCTTTTGAACTCAGGGGTTTGAGGTTGCAGTGAATTATGAGGACACAGCATTCTACCCAGGGCTACAAAGTGAGACTCTGTCTGAAAATAAATAAACAAACAAAAAGATGAACCAAACAGAAAATTTAAATTCAGAACTGAAAATTACAGTGAAAGGACCAATGTGATGCCATTTTGTTAACAGACTCCATTTTACAGGTCGCTGTGTAATTTGCTGTATAATGCTAGTTTTGCAAATTTTGGTTCCTTGCTCCAGTTCCCCCAGACCATCCCCACTGGTTGAACAATACCAGCCCCTTCCTGCTTAACCACCACCCATCCATTCCTGGCTCCTTCGAGGTATCCAATCAACAAGTGATAAGACACCTGGACTCATCTTTACTTCACCCTTCCCTTATCCCACTCCCCTTATCCCATTCCCCCCTCCCAACTTCCTTTCGGTACACTATAAGAATACCTCAGTCCCACCCCTTGGAGCCGTTCAGATCGATCCGCCGTTTTGACTGAGCTGAAGGCCCGAGCCTAGGCTTGTAATAAACTTCACCCTTTGTTTTTGCATCAGGGCGCCTGGTGTGAGTTTCTTCTGGGGGGACTCCAAAGTTCCGGCACAACAACAGTAAGAAGGAAAATGAAGGAGGAAGGTGGGGGAAAAGGGAGGGAAGAGAAGGGCAACTTCTGACTTACTGACTGTGTGGGCACAATGCAAGGGTGGGGCTAACAGAGGAAGAGTCTACAAAGGGAAGGTAGAGCAACAGAAATAGTCCAATCTCAACAACAGAAAGAAAAATATTAAAAAATATTAATAGAGCCTCAAGGACTTGTTGCACAATAACAGATCTCATATCCCTAGAGGGACGCTGATCATCACACCCTTCCCATACTGAGGCTGGTGCACCTGTTGCTCTCCATGAAAACTGGGCAAGAGAGTGCTGAGGCTCAGCTGGGTGCCGTGTTCTCTCCCCCTGCTGCTTAGCCATAGAAAGCAGTGGAGATTTAATTCACAAAGAAGAGCTTAGTTTGCATGTTTTATTTTTGAATATGGCATCTTTGCAACACGACAGTTTGGAAGTTACTTTCAAGCCGGTCTCATTATGGAAAATCTCCCCTAATTGTAAGATTATAAAATTCTTTATGATAGCACTGAAACCAACAAATGTCCACTACATCTTCATGATAATAACTGTTTCCTGGTTTTGTTCATAAAACTGAGTGGGTAAACATATGTGAGAACTAAATCGTTCTATAAACTTGAGAGTGAAACTAAGAAAAATAAAGGCTGGAGGTAGGAGGCCTCCGCAGGCTGAGTGGGGAAGAGAGAGAATATCTTGTTAGTGGCACAAAAAGGTGGATGGTGCCCACCACAAAGTGTCTAAAGGAGTTTTTTTTTCCTTCTTTTTTGCCTTCTTTTAAAAAAATCAATGCAGTGTATCACATATAACTTCCTCTCCAACTCCCAGAAAATTCTCTGTTGGTAGATTTTTATAGTTAATGTCATAAAGAACTTTGTCGGTGTTGGCCTAGGTACAAGGTTGCCTTCCAGCCCAGGGAGTCAGTGCTTTGATGAAGGACTAAGGGAGCCCCTTGGAAGTCCTTGAGACACTTCCATACCACTATCAAAGTCAAATATATTTTAATAATAGTATTCAGACATTATTGCCTTTTTCATCCTCATTCTCTCATGAGAATACCGTTGAGATTTCCAAAGGCTCTGTAATGCATTAGATCACAGCAGATTGAATTCCAAAGCAGAGATGAGACTGCAGTTCCCTGAATATAAGCCAGAAACGAAAGGAAATAAGCAATACCACCTGTCAAAAGACAAAATTACAACAAGTTTCGCTTAAAGATTCTAGTCGGCTTCATGGTGATTCTGAAATTGAGGCAAAACTTTATTCCATAAAATAGAATAAGTGTTCCAATGAATGAAGCGGGGAGGTTGGCTTTACAGATGGAAAGGGCTGAAGTGTGCGGAAACAAAGAACAAAAGCACATTGGTCATCTCAAAGTTGCTTTTCTTGTAAGGCAGCCACAAGGAGATAGAACATTAGAAAAATAACTAATGGGCTAACATCAGGTCACTATAGGTTAAAGATTAAAACAGAGGAAGCTCTATTATCATGTCCATCGAAGTTGGCATGTTTGATAAATTAGGCTGTTGACCCCTCTCTCCCGATTTCTCTGAAGGCCCATAACAGCTAAGTCGTGGTTGGGGATGTGGAACTTCAGTGTGGGTGACTCCATGTTCAGTCCAGTCTACTGGGGCCTAGTGCAAGAGTCCAAAATGGTACTCTTCTGTAAGTTTTGTTCAGTTTTCTCACTAATTTCCATGTCTTGCTATTTTTCAAAATGAATACCCTTACACATATATAATTTTGCATATGTGTTAAGTATATAAGTGTGTCTTTTTCTCTACCTCCTCGCCATATAGTGTCTTACCAAAATTTTGAATTTTTGCTAGTGTGACTGTTAAAAATGGTGCTGTGAAGTCAATATTACACAGCTGGTTGCAGTGGAACACCTGTAGTCCCAGCTACCCTGGACCCTGAGCAGAGGACCACCCGAGCCCAGGACTTCAAGACTAGCCTAGGTAACACAGTGAGAGTCCATCTCCAAAACAAAAATTAAATTACAGTAAATTTTTTCTGTTGTTTTTTTACTGGGGGAAGGCAGAATTCCTCTCTGCTGCCCAGGCTAGAGTGCAGTAAGATGAACATAAATCATGGAACCTCAGAATCTTTGGTTCAAACTATCCTCCTACCTCAGCCTCCTGAGTAGCTGGAACTACAAATGCATGCCACTACTCTTGGCTAGTTTTTATTTATTTTATTTATTGTTTTTTTAGAGATAGAGTGGCATTATATTGTCTTGGCTGGCCTCCAACTCCCAGCCTTAATGATCCTCCTGTCTCAGCCTCCCAAAGTGCTGGTGAGAGAAGATACCAGGAAAAAGTGTGTTCTAAGAGAACAGAGGTCTTCTCCAGGAGACCCCAGGATGCAGGAAACACCTGTGTGGTCCTTCCTGTGGTGACTCAGCTCTGAGGAATTTGTAGACTTAACTTCCTGGGATCTGCAAACTTCCACTTCTGTGAAAGCCTGCAGTTCTGTAAAAGCTGGAGCCACTTCTCTAGCTTGAGTCGAACTGATCAATGAGAAAAGTACCCATGGGCTGGAACTTTTTAACTGGGGCTAAACAGGAGAAGATGAGCCAGTTTGGGAGTACGGCTATTTTGAATTCTTCTCTGCCTTCTCTATGTTAACTGAAATAAAGCCTTTCTTCTTTTAAACATAGTGTTTGGGTGTGCTTTCTCCCCATTGGGCCTTGTCTTCCTGCAACCCTGGAACTACTGGTGTAGGCCACTGTGTCTGGTCTACAGAATAATTTTAATTCTCTTATTGTGAATGAGACAAAGAATATTTCTTGTGGTTAAGAGTAATTTATATTTCCTTTTCTGTTAACTGTTTCCTATCTTTTGTCTATTATGCCACTGAATTATTCATTTTAATCTTTCTTTTTAACAGTATTATTCTTCTCATGAATGTCTTTATTTTTGAAACTATGGGAGTTTTTTTACAATTATATTAATTAAATTAACTTGAAATGGGTTTAAAGGAATTGATGAATAGAAATTTTGAAATATCTTAGTATTCATTTCTTTTCATTCCATATCACATTTTAACTTTGCAGTAGGTCCTGAGACAGAGAAGTCTGAGAATCACTGAAGTTGAGGTAGAAACCCAAGCTCCGAGATTTCCACTGACAGATGTGGGAATCACAATGTTATTGGCCCAAACCGGAATCCCTGAGCAAGAGGAGATTTGAGAAGAATAAAGGCTTTCCAGAAAATGTTGTCTCATGGGCCTGAGTTCAGGAAGTTACTGCACTAATGAAATGGATTTGGAACATATCAACACAGAGCAAATATTAAAAATTACAGCTCAGGTAACCCATAGACTTGGCAACGAGCAAGAATGGTGGGGCACTAAACATGAAACTTTCCCAATAGCAAGACGTCTATTTTGGAGGGTGAGCACAGAGAGGGACTTGTAAAGACGTGGCCAGAGATACCCTGATAGGAAATTTTTATTTATTATAATAATACTTTCATTACTCAGTCTCATTTACCCCAAGCCAAATCACATTTAGTTGGTATATTACCCATAAAGTCAACATACGTGCTTATAGCAACAATCTCTTACCAGACTTTCCTTTTTTTTTTTTAATTTTGTGGTTCTTACTTCTGCTTTTCATCAAGTTTCTTTCTTTTTTTTTAAGACACAGTCTCACTTTTTTGCCCTCGGTAGAGTGCCTTGACATCACAGCTCACAGCAACCTCAAACTCTTGGGTTCAAGCGATTCCCTTGCTCTGGCCTCCCTAGTAGCTGGGACTACAGGTGCCTGCCACAATGCCAACAACTATTTTTAGAGACAGGGTCTCACTCTAACTCAGGCTGGTCCCAAACTCATTAGCTCAGGCAATTCCCCTGCCTCGCCCTCCCCAAGTACTCATGAGAGAGGATGCCTGGGAAGGTGAGTTCTAGGAGAACAGAGGTCTCCTCAGGGAGAGCCCACAGATACACCTGCAGAGTCCTTTCCATGGTGACTCAGCTTTTTGGAATTTGCAGACTTAACTTTCTGAACCCTGGAAATTTCTACTTCTGTGGAGTCTTGTAGTTCTGTGGGGGCTGGAACAGCTTTTCCAACCTGATTCAAACTGACCAGTAAGCAAGGTACCTGTGGGTTGGAACTTTTTGACTGGGGCTGAAAAGGTAAAAACCAAGCTGTTTGGGGAGCTCAGCCGTTTTGAATTCTTCTATACCTTTGGCTCCCCAGGTTACAATCAAGCCCTTCCTCTTATAAACATGGTGTTTGGGTGCTCTTTCTCTCCGCTGGGTCTTGTCTTCCTGCAACACTAGGATTATAGGTATGAGACACCACACCTGGCTTCATCAATTTTCTTCTGCAAGTTTCAGAGCTACACTACTTCAAGGATGGCATGTGAAACAGTTTAATATTCCAATTTTAAAAGAAATTACTCTCTGTATTATTTGGCTTCAGAATTCCTGAAGAATGGAAATGTGGTGTATCAGCAGGCAGCTCTCAAAACTGCACCAGATAACTTGCAATTGTGTATCCAGAGCAACCAATGCCACACCTCTGCCCTCCACCATCATCACAGAGATGTCAAAGGAATTTGGGACTAGAAAAACCTGAAGGTTCAGTTTTTAATTTTTTACTGCAAGGCATTACAGTCCAATTTGATGGGATTTTGAGAGTTTTATGTCCCAAAGCGATATAAGGAGCAAAATGTGGGGAACTGGCCAACGTCATAATCTGATTCAGGGACTAATCTTTATAACTTAATTCTACTTTGCTGAAGAACATATTTTTTTCAGCCATTACTAAAGGTATTCTTTTTTATCATCTATAAAGGGTTAGGAACTGTTTCACTTAATTCTCAGAGGTCTCTTTACCTCTTTTTTTTTATTTTATTTTTTATTTATTTATTAAGTCATAGCTGTGTACATTAGTACAATTATGGGGTACAGTGTGCGGGTTTCATATACAATCTGAAATATTTACCTCTTATACAGATAGCACAGTCTAGTCTGTGTGAGGAGCGCCTTTCTCTCCCACTTTGTTTGTCCTCTTTACGCTGATTGATACGCTAATGTAAGCGCCAATTATAGATCAGCGTTTGCATGCTGTACATAAGAATGGGGGAATAGAAATGTTAATGTGATACATTTGTCTGTCTTGCTTCTGTTAAAAAAGGTGAAAAATTGCAGATGAAAACAACCCGCTGCCAAAAATAGGAGCACTTCCTGTTTACAGAATTTTTCTGTTGTTGGTTTCATTTCATGGTTTTTGTTCATCATGCCAGACATCCTTCTTTGGGTTTACTGCCTTTTTTATTTGCCTGAGAGGAGATTTTCTAATGTCACGCCATGTACCTTTTTCCCTACAGATGTTTTATAAGGCAATGGTGTTTCATGATGATAGATCTCTTCAATTGGAGGAAGTCTTCATCACAAAAGAAACATCCCAGAAATGTGGTGCACACTTACACACTATGAGATGAAACGCACGACAAGTTTTGCCTGAGTGGAGTGATATCTAGACTTTGGAGTAATGGTGCTGTTCCCTTTCTGAGTTAATACATGACCTTGAGCAGAGTGAACAAACAAAACAGATAGTGGAGGGAAATATTCAGTGACTCGATATGCCCCCAGAAAGATACATATATATGTGGTACTACACACACGTCATGTATTCTAAATGAATGAGTCCAGAGATTTCCACAGTACCAAAGATACTATATATGTATTTGGAATTCTTGGGTCAGGGGCCCTGGTTTCTCGAGCTCAATTGACCTGGTTTGATTACTTGGCTGAACTGGAAAGTTCAACCAAGGCACAGTGGGAATTGAGAGCAAAAGTGGGTAGAAACTGAAAATAAAACTGGAGCAGCACAGGCACTGCGGAAGGAAAGAAAAAGTAACCTGCACACATTTCAGTTTAACAGAAAAAGTTTATTGAAGAACAAAGGGAAAGTTTGGAGCACTTCCAAAGAGAGCTGGATGTAGGCCCCTCTCAATAGGGAGAGGTGGGAGAGTTGGGGGCTCAAGGCCTGCAGGGGTGTAAAGGCCCCTTCCTCTCAGTGAGAAATTGGCGGCAACTCTTTCACTGGCCTCTCTGCACCTCCAGCCACTATTGCTCTTTTCTATCAGTCATTGGTAACCTAGGCTTCCTCACACCCACATTCTTTTCCCTTTATTTGACGATAGCTTTTGAGTGGTGAATGTCCCTCTGGGCCCTCCAGACTTCCTGGCTCAGCAGGCCAGACTTCCCTTCCATCCCCCTGAAGCCCCTTCTTAGTGTCCCTTCTCAGGAATGAATTACAGCCATATGGGGTATGATGATGTTTCAGTCAATAAAGAACCACACATTCAACAGTAATTCCATAAGATTAAAACACCATTTTCAGTGTACCTTTTCCGTGTTTAGATATGTGTAGACACATAAATCCCTACCGTCGTGTAACAACTGTCTCCTGTATGCAGTGCAGTCTCAGGCTGTAGCCTAGGAGCAATAAATGGGCTAAGCCACATAGCCGGGTGTGTAGGAGGTTGTGCCCTCTGAGTTATGAAAGCACACTCTACCATGATCACACAATGACTAAAATCACCTATGCGAACTAAAGTAAAATCTTAAGGGTACCCCCATGGCTTACTGACTGTACCTCCTCTTGGTCATAGGGATTGCCTGAAATTGAGTTGCTCGCCATGAGAAAGGAGATCAGACAAGCTTCCTCATGCCCCCTGCCTTCTTAGAGATGTTCTTTGTGACTCACATGTCTGAGTCTATGTGAGACACACCTGCAGGGCCTCAATACACACAGCAAACCACGTGAGTCTGGGTATATGTCAGTTTGTTTCTGATTAACAGAACCTTAATTCAAGCATTCCTTTTTGCTGACTCCTGACCTTTTAGACAGAGCCAAACTCAGCCAATTGTCAGCTGAAGAATCTTTAAACCAATCTATAACCTGTGCTCCCTGCCTTCAGGTGCCTCACCTTTTTTGGCTAACCCAATGCAAGCCTTCCATGTATTGATTTATGACTTTGCCTGTAATTTCTGTCTCCCTGAAATGAATAAACTGTAACCTCACCACAACTGGTCCACGTGCTCAAGGCTTCCTGGGTGTGTCTCTGGGTTATGGGTCCTCAAATTTGGCTCAGAATAAACCTCTTTAAATTATTCTACAGAGTATGGCTCATTTTCCGTCTATACCAATGATAAGTTTCTCAGAGAATAGCTCTCTCTTTGAGCACTGCATGATTGTGATTCAATTCTACTTATCATGCACTTCTAAGCTAGTGTGTGACAAGTGTAGACTACTCAACAAATGCCAGGGTCTTTTGTGAATACATTAAATATATACATTACTCTTAACTTTAAACCAAAAATAGGCAAAAAATGAATAAATAGTGTTCTCGCATCTGGAGCATGAAAAGACTTTGTAAGATTTAAAAACCTCTGTGGAATTCCAGTTTAAATTTAGTACTATATTTTTGGTATGTCAATATCAAGGATCTCATCTTTACAAATAAATCTAATTCAAGGAAAAAGAAATAAAAGGTCAATGCTCCATGGAAATGTAAAGAGTCTAGGAAAAAATTACTCCTGCCTGGGACGCCCTGATAGGAGTTCATATCTGGTGTATATCAGTCACTATAGTTGATGCTGGGACATGACATTTAAATTATGCTACATAATTGGGACTTTAATAACTCAGATTTATACTATTTTACTCAAAACTTTATTGAGAACATATCCCAATATCAATAAATTTATTTAAAAACATGGTTTTAATAGTGGCATAATATTAATTATATAATACAGGATATTTAAAAATGATTTTCCACATTCGGAATATTTGACCTAATAAAAATGCTTTAAGTCACATTCTTTAAAAAAAAAAAAAGAAGTAAAAGAGGAACCATTTCTTCATGTCTTATTATGTTCTTAGCAAAAATATTTGCTAAGTAAAGTTTAAAACTATATTAAAGCTCTTGATGTGAGGTTAAAATAAACTAAAGGTTAAAAATACATTAAAGCTATAGATGGGATGTACCAAATTAATTATTTTGCTTGTTTTATAACACAATACATGCTTGACTTCAGTGACCACATCAGGTATACTTGGAAATCATATTCTGATATTAGGTCAAGTAGGTCAGTATTCATTTTACTCCATTTTTCTGTATTCTTATTTATTGTTTTGCCTGATTATTTTACCAGTTACTAATAGAGATACTAAAATTCTCCACAATGATTCTATTATATTTTCCCTTTTTATTCTGTCAATATTGTTTTATTTCATTTGAGACTCTATTATACACCTGACGATTTAGAATTATAAAATTCTTCTGGTTATATTGTGCCTCTTTGTCTGTTTCTGCTTCAATTTTACCTTAAGACCTAACACTGGGCTTCTCTTCCTTCAGGGGCTCCAAACTTCAGTTGTGGTTGTCTGTGTTAGGAGACTCTCCTTCCAAAATCCTACTCAAGTTTCTGAGCCTCTCAGACACCACAGTCAGAGGAGGCAGTTGCTTCAAAGCAAAAAGAGACCGCCGCTGTGCTTCACTACAGCCTTCCTGTCTCCCCCAGATTCTAAGCCTTTAATTCCTTGTTTTTGCAACTCCAAACATATTTTCTCAGAAACCATTTTATCCACCTTTTCTAGTTGTTTTTAACAGGAGGGGATCTTAGACAAAATAATCCATTTTGTCATTGCCAGAAGCAGAAATCTGGCTTGAATCAACTTATAGCAATATGTTGAGTAATGCTACTAATTCAGTGTCCAATTTATTATTAGGCTGAGTTCCAAAATTTCACTTTTTATCACTAGTGTATACTTTTTTAAGCAATAGAGTAATAAATACTGATTAGCATTGCAAGCCAATGCATAAAGCATACATTTAACCCTTAACACCCTTGAGCTATGTAATACTAATCATGCTCCCATTTAAGTCCACCTCTTTTTCCTGTGTGAGGTTATGCTATAGATTTTGTGATAAGAAGCGATCTCAGTTATTATGGAAACATTCATAGATTTAGACTTTGTCCTCTTCCCTAGCTGTTCTCTGGGATGAAGTGTTGGTTATTTAGGGAGCTCTCCCTTTCCTGTGCCAACGGAAAGATGGGAGTCTAGTTTCTTCTTGCTAGTGGCTGTATGTTGTTGAGCCCCGTCCTGCTGGGTGGTCACTGAGATGGCACAGCTGCTGTCTCTCCAGCCAGGGCGATGTGTTCTCTCCTGTCACTGCCAGAGATTCCATCATCTGCTCCAGTTCCAAAGCAATGGAAAACTAATGCAAAACTCCAGGAGTTCAGAAGGTGAGCTCGGCAAGACTTCTCTGCCTTCATCTCTCACCTGAGCCTAAGTAACACACTGTCCTGCTCTAAGACTGGAGCCTAAGGAAGGAAGGTCTGGAAACTCTCCTTGACCACAAGCTGGCCCTCAAGAACTTGCTACTTGAAGTGTGGTGTAAAGATCAGCAGTCTCCAAATCACTGGCAAGGTAGTAAGAAGTGCAGAATGTTGGACCGCAACCTGGAGTGACTAATCAAAGGGTGAAGTTCAATAAGACCCTCAGTGAGCACAGAGGGATAATTAAGAGACGTAAGTCAGGGCGGCGCCTGTGGCTCATCGAGTTGGGCACCGGCCCCATGTACCAAAGGTGGTGGGTTCAAACCTGGCCTCGGCTGAACTGCAAAACAGAAAAATAGCCGGACGTTGTGGCGGACGCCTGTAATCCCAGCTACTGGGGAGGCTGAGGCAAGAGAATAACCTAAGCCCAGGGGTTGGAGGTTGCTGTGAGCTGTGTGATGCCATAGTACTCCACTGAGGGCGATAAAGTGAGACTCTGTCTCTACAAAAAAAAAGAGAGAGACAGACGTAAGTCACATCCTGAATCCCCTCAGACTTGGTTATTGCCATTTTTGTAGCCAATTTGTAAGATCTGGGTTTTGTGTCTTAAAGGAATCTCTCTGACTTCATGGTCTTGTCAGCGAGTGAGAACCTGAGCTGTAGCACCTCCCAGTGCTCCAGCTGTGAGATGGGTACTTGACAGGCTTCACCCGAAAGGCAGAATCAGGAGGCTATAGACACGCACATAGATAAAGGGATTTATTGGAAGAAACTGGTGAGGCAGCATCAACATCTGTGGAGCAGGCTGCCAGGACAATACAGTGACACTGCCATTCACAGGCAGAATTTCTTCCCTCAGAGAAGCCTTGGCCCCCACAAGGCCTCCCAACTTAATGGGTCAGGTGCATCACGTTTCTAGAAGAAGGTACCTTGCTGTGAGTCCAGTGATTGTGGACTAACACCTTCAATCCCATCTACAAAACACCTTCATGGCAACACCTGTGTTAGCAATTAGAAGAACTGTTGACTGTAGCTGTTCCCATCACACATGAAAATCCTCACAGCATCTTTCATCTCTGAGGCAAATGGATGCCTCTGGAAAAGTATGTGTGGCAGTGGAAGTCAGGTATCCAAATTACAAAAATGCAAAAGAGGTAGCGGGGGGTTGTGGCGGGTGCCTATAGTCCCAGCTACTCGGGAGGCTGAGGCAAGAGAATTGCCTAAGTCCAGGAGTTGGAGGTTGCTGTGAGCTGTGACATCACGGCACTCTACCAAGGGTGGCATAGTGAGACTCTGTCTCTACAAAAAAAAAAAAAAAAAAATGCAAAAGGGGTCAGGAATTTAACACTGTATGTACTGTCCAACATAAAAGTATTAAGCTACAAAACAAATGAACACATAATCATACATAAGAGAAAGAACAATGTTAACAGTGATCAGCAACAGAGTCTGTTAAATCAAATATTCAAGGTGCTAATTGCCATTTTGCTCTACCCTGATGGTCAGTGATAGCTGTCAGGTTCACCTGGGAAAGGGATGATTCAAGTTCTGCTCTTCTGGCTTGTAGAGGGTATTTCTTTTAGAGAGATTAACCTCTTTCCCTGGTCTTTCATGTAACTGGGATCCATATGCTCTTTCATCACACACAGGCCAATTAATGTGACTTAATTACTTATATACTTACAAAGGTAGTTGTGGTGCATGTGTGTGAGACAGACAGACAGACAGACAGAGATAGGTGGGGAAAGAGACTTCAAGAGAGAAAAATTAGGGAGATTTGTCTTCATGACATTTGCACACACTGGATTTTAGCCTTTTGAGTACCTAATAAATATTAATGCCATCTTTTGTTGGGATGTTATTAATTTTTACTTTATTACATAATACTTTCCTACCTGTTCCATAACCAAAATGTTCCTCTGAGCACATTCACATGCATCCAATTTTATCAGTATAAATTTCCCCAGGGCATTCTAATGAATTAATATTAAATGTCAATATAGTGGAACCTCTGTAAGACCATTCAAGGAACAGTAATGAACTGGAGGTGGTCAACATAAGGGTCCAGGCCTGCTGTACTGATATGTACAGGTGGGGCATGTCTGGTCTATGAATTCTAGGTCAACTTACAGAGATGGTCACTGTAGGGAGGTGGCCAATTATGGAGGTTCTACTGTATTTAACGACACGGTTTTAATATTGTCTGGTGATCAATAAAACCTGCAGAACAGAATAGAGCAATCCCACTGAGAATATGTGACACACAGACATGGAGGAAAAGAACAAAAAATATGTTAAAAAAAATAGAAGAAAAAATTACATACAAGGTCAGACAACTAGGTTCACACAACTCATCCTAGAAAAAGTGCTACATTTCTCATTGTTGAATATCACTATGGTCCCCTGCAAAGCACTCCCCTTGGAAGCCGTGTGCCCACACCAGCACTTAGTCCACCCAAGAAGGAATTTTGGAACTCTTTTCCTGGATTGGCCCTCAGAGCTTTCATTGTACAAAGTCGGACAATTAAATTCACTAACTCATCCTAGAAAAAGTGCTCATATATACATAAAGATTAAAGCAATCTACATGTAAAATTGTAATATAAGAAAATTTTTAATATACAAGATGGGGAACATTTGTGAAAATTGGCAAATACGATAGTTTTGGGATGTGTAGGAATGTTTATTTGAACTCGCAAGAGGAGTAGTAATATTTGTTGGGTTGTGTCCACTAAAGAACTTAAGGCAGTTTCACTCCAGAATATACCAATTGGCCTTTATACCAAGGAATATTTGGAATAAAGAATATTTTTAATTAAAGGCCATTCATGATCAGAAAGCATTGGAAGTGGCCTTTCCCCTATCTACATAAAACCTGAGTAATCTGATTTAGAATCAGAAGGGGCTGCTGACTTCCTTATTGCATACTAATAGACCTGGCCTTGAGGTTATTTGAAGTATGAGACCTGTCTCTCAGGTTAATCTACAAATCAATCTGTTTCCAGCCATCTACACACATCCCCCCAGCAACCACTTGAGCACATCTTACTGCACATACACTTTCCACACTCTCCCCCTTCCCTTCTAAAAGGCATTTTAAAAAGTCTCTGACAGTCACTGAGACTTTGGGTAATCATTCTTGTGATTCACCCCATACACATGGTATTTAGAAATAAACCTTTCTCTTATTAATCTACCATAATTGTGAATTGATCTTTCAGCAAACCAACTAAAGGGAAAAGGCAGGGTTTTGCCAGTGATCCCTACAGTGTATGTAGACGGCAGGATCTCAAAGCCACTCTGCTCTCCTGAAAGCCACAGCAGGAGGATTTGAACCCCTACACCAGCAGGCATGTGGTGAGATATTTTACTTACCAGTTGGGTTGCCAGTCTTCCTCCCTGTGGACTGTGGTTGAGCCCATCTGGTAAAAGATCTTTGTCTTTTCCATATTTAAGATTAATAAGAGAAAAATTTTTGTTGGTAACTAATCTTGTAAGCAATTCTGGTAGTAGTATTTATTTTGTTGTTGTTGATGGTATTTTGTGGTGTATAAATATTCACATTGTTTGATTCCAACTTCTCTCAGAAATAGATTCTAATCGCTGTTATTGTTGTTGCTTGTTTTTATTTTGTTGTTTGTCTCTCTGAGTCATTTTGTCTAAAGAGGATTACCATAGGATGGAACTCGGATCTAGCTCCCCACCAGCCCAAAGATCAAGCCAGCCTTGCATACTGGCCAGTTACACAGTTCTGACTAGTCTGGTGTCTTTATGATGAACATTATTGCAGGTCCCTGAAGCAAAAACCATATGAGGTTTCCTTCTCATCCTCTTTTACGTCTCTGACATTGACTTTGTGACTGAGGGGAAATTCCCTCCTCAGCCTCCCCACCATCTGGAGGACATGTGTTGTCAGGAACACGTCAGGCGGCCAATCTGAAAAGACTGGGAGTCTGAAACGTGTACGATTCTAATCATCATACTGTGCATACCAAATGTGTCAAACTCTGAGGAGTGAGGTTTGTCATTATCTATTCTACTGTAAGTCTATGTCTGAAAGTGAATTTTTAGGAATCTTGGAATTGACCTTTTCTACGAAGAGACATTGGCCCTTATAAAGAAACACTGGATTGAGTCACTTTTAAAAGAAATATGCCATTTTATTTAATGACCAAATATAAATCCTTTAAATTGAAAGACTTCTGAATTTTCTTAAAACTTTCAGAGATCTTTCATTTGGAATAGTTACATTATGTGATATAGAAATTAGATTAAAAGAAAAATACATCATGTTATGGCTAGCCCTAAAGATTCTCCTGATAAAATTAAAGAACAATTATCTGATTTAAAACAAACAAATGAACAAACAAAAAAAATCTTTTACACACTTCCCTATAGGAATAATGATAGACAAGTTCATTTCATAGCCTAATGATTAAAATTCTGTTTTCATCTCAACAACCCTAAGTTCAATTCTCTGGCAGAAAATAAACCTGTTCTAGTTAGAAATTTATAACTTATATCATTCATTAGTTCTTTTTCCTCTTATATACAACATTTACTTTCCTATATTCTGTAGAGATAAATGAAACTTTTAATTTTTATGTATAAATAATCAACTGAAAAGCTAAGACCCTAGAAAATATGACTGAACAAAATTATAAGTTACATCTTGTTCATAACTTTTGTAAATTTTGTAAAAACTGTTCTCCGTCATTAAAAAATACTTCTTGCATCTTTAATTATGCAATAACCTTAGTTAAAGCATATTAATTTTACTTATTAGATAAAAGTTCAGCAATTTGTCCTCAATAAAGTTACTCCATTCATCTTCATTCCTTTCTACCCTTTCCTCTCTGTAAATCATAGAATTTTGGCCAATCAACCATGGCCAGCTGTTCAAATTACATTTAAGTAAAGGAAATACTGAGCTGTAGCCAATCCAACTATTTTTATACCTCACTTTCTCTTTTCTGTCCATACATCTTCTCAACAGTCTTTCTAAATATATTATATAAAAACTGAGTCTTTGTCA
Source organism: Perodicticus potto (assembly GCA_963574655.1). Lineage (NCBI taxonomy): Eukaryota > Metazoa > Chordata > Mammalia > Primates > Lorisidae > Perodicticus > Perodicticus potto. Next base: position 15,375 of record CAUYRH010047630.1, on the reverse strand, counting down.
AAAAATAAGATTCTTGCCTTTTAAACCTTCTAATTATCAGTTTAGCCAAGTAAATAATTAACTTCATAATAAGTTGTGATCCTATTTTGTAAAAAGTAGTTTTTGGGGGTGGTGCCTATGGCTCAGTGAGTAGCATGCCAGCCCTATATACCGAGGGTGGTGGGTGCAAAACTAGCCCTGGTCAAACTGCCACAAAAAAATAGCTGGGAGTTGTGGCAGGCACCTGTAGTGGCAGCTACTTGGGAGGCTGAGGCAAGAGAATCACCTAAGCGCAAGAGCTGGAGGTTGCTGTGAGCTGTAATGCTATGGTACTCTATCTACTAGGGGTGAGAAAATAAGACTCTGTCTCAAAAAAAAAAGTAGTTTTTTGAAAGTAAAAAAAAAAAATTAAACAGAAGGAAAAATGTACTGTATATATAAATGTTATTGTGATGAAATTTGTCCTAAAACAGAATGGTTATTTAAGGAAATGAACAGCAGGGCAAACAAGTTTAAAATGTTTATAAATTGTTTATGCAGGTTAAATAAGTCTCATAAGAAGAAAGTTGTGAAAAAAATTTACATGTGATTCAGTTGACTGTATTGCCTTTAAAATCTTTTGGCTTGTAATCCTATTTAAACAAATTTTTTAAGCATTGATATTTCATAAATGTTTTAAAATAAAAACTCTATATTTGGTCTTTTTAAAATATTAAAACCATTGAAAGTCTGAGAAAGACATATTAGACTTATTTAGCATCTTAAAAATATATAAAAATATTGTCAAATATAAAATGATAGGTAATTTACTATAGATTATGTTTACATATACATTCTAATATTATAACATATTAGTCTGTCTTAATATGTTATAAGTAATAATTTTAATTCATCTCAGAAAATATTTTTATAACTGACTTAACCCAAAATTTGTCCTTCAAAGAAAATAGTAGAAGAAACTGACAAATTCTCTTGAATTCAAATTTATGATAATTTTGAAAATTAAATACCATCAGACTAAAAGCAAACTTCCAGGACTTTAACTAGACAACTAACACTTCCCTACATATTATTAACCTCCTTCAAACAGAAGAGAAACCTGTTACAAAGAACAAAACTGATTTATTATGGCTTTTTATTTAAAACATTGATGATTCTTTCTATGCTCTGTTTTCCAGAAGTCAAGAAAAACCATTTTCTGTCTTTAAAGCTATTTGTAGTGTTCAACAACATATATACTTAAGAACAAAATTTAAAGCATTTATTTTTTCTCTCTCCTTGATTACTCCAGAATTTGAAAAACATTTGTAAGTATTCTTAATTTATGGTAATACATTTATTTACACAAGTTCAATACACATCTACAATGAAAGACATGGGTTATTTTACCAAGGCTTTGACAAAAATAACATTTTCAGAGGTATCCAGACTATGTTGAAGAATTAAGGTTGACTTTATAAAGTCAATAAGAAAAAAAAATTAAAAAAGACTGGCCAAATATCTCTCCAATAACATTTCCTGATCTACTTTGAATAAAAAATGTCACCTTCTAACAGATCTAAGAATCACAATTTACTTTAAGATCTCAAGAGAAGAGGAATTTACCCAATGTATACAAGTATCTAAGGACACAGATGAAACCTGGGCTTGTAGAAAACTTTCAAGTCCAACCCATGATTCCTTATAAAAGATTGCAACAAAACCAATTTCAAAAGAAAACAAAAAAACCTAGATGACTATTAATTATTCTTACTATATGCAAATAATCAACCCCATATACTAAAAGTCCAGTATACTTTTGACACTGAAATGAATTCTGCTATAATTTATTTTTAATAAAATGAAATATTAGGGAGAGAATAATAATAATAATAATAATAAAACTGTGGCCTTCCTGTATTAGATTCCAGCCTTGACTGCAATGCCATATCACAAAATGAGACATAGCTATTTAACTAAACTGATCTGTTAAACAAGATCAAGAGACTAGCCAAAAGATATAGAATTATATACAGTAGTTATGTTTGTACTGAAGCCTTAAGGCTCAACAAAGGTCACCTGTTGGCTACACTGAAAAAAAAATTGTGCAACATTAAATGCTATCTGCTGTGTCTATATCGATACCTCAGGAAAAATTAAAACCTGGGTATTCACTTAAATTGCCCAGAACATTCAATCAGTTCTATAGGAACTCTTAAAACTGAATATTACCTTAAGAACTGTGCTAAAACTATAAATAGGAATGCTAATGTTCTCATTGTATGAACCTTAACCTCAAAATCCAAAACTTATAGATATTTGTAGGTGACTGCTAAATCGTTTCATTCTCTTATCCTAGACCCAACTTTGACTTCATCCCTGCCAATGTAAGAAAGGCAAAAACCCACAAACATATGCAAGGGGACTGAGGTCATAAAGAAACAGCGGTGAGCCCTGAGGATTTCTATGAAAGACTGGGTGAAACAATCACCCTGGCCAAACCATTGTAGGAAGCCACAAAGTGGGGAGAAAACAGGCCAACTGAGTAGAAATTCGACCAACTGAAAGCCTTCAAGGAAATGGAAAGGAAAAACTACAAACGGCCCTGGTGCTAGGCCCCCCTAACCTGGCCAAACCTTTTGAATTGTATGTATCAAAAAGAAATACCACAGCTGAGGAAATGCTCCCCCAAAATATAAAATCCTGGGAAAAAACAGTTTCTTATCTCTCTAAGCAATGAATGAGGGTCTCAAAATGATGGCTCCTGTGCCTAAAAGCACAGACACTGCCATAGCTAGTGCCAGGGGATGATAGGTTGACTTTCAGCCAAAACTCAAGATCTTAGGTACCATACACAGTGGTCACCTTAGGAATTTCTTTCTTTCTTTCTTTCTTTTTTTTTTTTAAAGGTATTTATGCTTTATTTTTTATTTATTTTTATTTTTATTTATTTATTTATTTTTTATTTTTATTTTTTTGCAGTTTTTTGGCCGGGGCTGGGTTTGAACCTGCCACTTCCAGCATATGAGGCTGGTGCCCTACTCCTTTGAGCCACTTGGGAAATTCAAAGGGCACTATTGATTGACCAACTCATGCCTCGCCAAATATCAAATATCAGAGCTTTCTATGCAAAAATCTGAGGTTAGTTATAGAAGTATGTACATGAGACCTCTATTTAGGATAGAAGTAAAAATAAATTTAAAAAACATCTGGGGAAACACTTCTACATTCCCCTGTTGGCCACTCTTGCCAAGAAAGTCAGCCAGCATTGTGTGACCTGCCACCAGCACAATGCTGAACAGAAGCCATCCCTGCCACCTGAAATTCGGTCCTACAGGAAAGTGCTTTTTGGAGATGCACAAATGCACTATCCTGAGTTGTAGAAGAAACTGGCACTTACTAGTTTTGGTCTGCATATACTCAGGATAGGGAGAAGCCTTCCCCACCAGGCCTGAAGTAGTAAAAATGTTGCCCAGAGAAATCAAACCATGGTCTAGGTCGCCGCTTCAGATTAGATCTAATAATGAACCAGCCTCCATAACGGAGATAGTGCAAATCACAACTAAAGTCTTGACTATCACCTGAAAACTACACGTGAGAGATAGGTCTCAAAAGTCAAACAAGATGAAACATATGAACAAACCCATAAAAATAGAAAATGGTAAACTCTGCCAGGAAGCAAAACTTAACTGGGTACAGACCTTGCCACTAGGTTTGTTCAATATTAAATGTACCTCTTCAAAAAATTAAGATACTGACCTTAAAAAATAATGTATAACTTCCACCAATCCTCTATAATTTAGCAGGAACTCCTAAAAGAACTGATAGAGACTGAATTAAACAGGCAGTTAGAAGACCTGGGAAAAAAATCAAAGAAGATCTCCACTTTGGTAATTAACCACGTCTATTTAGTCTTCCATGTCTATAAACCCTTTCTCTCCAAAGGATCAAGTCTAAATCAAGGATTAGAACCCAGTCCCCCTCCAACCAAGGTAGAAGAGACCCTGCACTGTCATCCTAACCACATCCACAGCAGCCAAGGTAAAAAGAAACCCTGCCTAAATCCATTACAACAGGCTAAAAGGAACGTCACTGCCCCCCTCCTCTATGGAAAACAGAAACAGATCCAGCCAACCCCTGCAAGGTAACTTTTGAGGTGGTCAGCATGCCCTGCCCCAGCCCCATGCTGGGAGTGGACTGGTCAACCCAGGTCTGAAGCCTGAGGAAATTCCTCGTGAGACTTATTTTAGTTAGTCTTTGGGCTTTGGGAAAAGGGAAGAAAGAATGTGATCTGTACACCTACACTACTAAGATAGAACTCTTTTATAACTTATAACTTTTATGAATGCGAAGACACCTACAAGAGAACTTATAATCTAATGCAATACTCAATATGTGACACAAACAAATATGTATATTACAATACCACAGAACCCCCCACCACGGGACAATTAAGGCCTGGGTAAGGCAAATGAGAGGAGTCAGAGTCCCTAACATCTGAATGCTGGTCCAGACCAGGGAAATAAGAAAGCCTAGCCAAGTGACTCTAAAATACCTTATAAAACATACATCTCTTCATCAAATTAACAAAACAATATTCTTCATTAAATTAACAAAACAAAACAATTCTATTGAACTAATCTATTCCCAAGAATGGAAGACTAGTTTAATGAAATGTAAAGAAATGTACTTCAATCTATTCTTTTCTACTTATTAACTCTCATCCCAGCTTATATTCTTGTATCTCTTTCAAACATCTTTTTTTTTTAATATATGTATTTTATTGTTCTTCATTACATTATTCCCCCCCCCCCCCCTCCGTGGTCAGTCCGCATTGGTTTTCAGACAATTATACAGAAAACACCAAAGCTCCTGGTAGAGGGAGAGATTTCAAGTGGGGAGAGAGAAGCTCTCTCCGTTCCTCTCCCGGTCTTTCCCCATCTCCTCCTCTAGGCCTCTAGCCTCAGGGTATATTTAGGTGTATGGGTTCCTTGGCCAGGAAACAAATGAATACAGTCCCTTCCACCCGGGGCAAGGTGAATGAGTGTATCGATGAATGGACACAGGCCATCCATGGAATTAAGGCCTAGGAAATTCACAAGAAACTGACCTAGGCATAGGAAATGGGGGTTCCACATTTAGTCCCAAGTGTAAAGTGCATCTTATTACCTGATTACTAAACCATTCTCTCTTTCTGTGGTTACCAACTCAACAGGTAATGTGTCAAACTTCTGGGGAAGTTCCAGACAAAGGTAATGGAGGAGTTAAGGAAATTTCACCACAAAACATGATTCCTTGGCATAAAGAATATTTTGAATTAAAGCCCATTCGTGGTCACAATGCATTGGAAGAAGCCTTTCCTTTATCTACGTAAAACCTGATGTAGAATCAGAAGGGGCTGGTGACTTCCTTATTGCATTCTAATAGACCTGGCCTTGAGGTTATTTGAAGTATGAGAACTGTCTCTCAGGTTAATCTACAAATCAATCTATTTCTAGCCATCTACACACATCCCCCCAGCAAACACTTGCTGCACATACACTTTCCACACTCTCCCCCTTCCCTTCTAAAAGGCATCTTTAAAAGTCTCTGACCATCGCTGAAACTTTGGGTAATCATTCTTATGATTCCCTCCATGCAGTACATGATATTTAGAATCAAACCTTTCTCTTATTAATCTACCATAATCGTGAGTTGATCTTTCAGCGAACCAACCAAAGGGAAAGGGCAGGTTTTGTCCGTGATCCCTATACCACGTACATGCCCTCCTATTACTTACGTTCCTCTAGCACATTTATTTTATCATTAATTATCCTTAAGAAGTAAAGTTCAGGAAGTGGAAAAAGATTTAACCATAAGTGAGGACAGAGCCCAGTTTTCCACCCAGATGCCTGGTGCTTCTGTATCTTTCATTTGTCCTTTTCCTGAGGAATCTTACAGAAAACAAAATAGAGAGCAAGGATCAAACAGCAAATTTCCTTTTAAATTTCTTGAGTATCTTTTTTTTTTTTTTGCAGTTTTTGGCCAGGGCTGGGTTTGAGCCCACCACCTTCAGCATATGGGGAAGGCGCTCTACGCCTTTGAGCCACAGGCGCCACCCAAAGTTCTCTTTTTTTTTTTTTGCAGTTTTGGCTGGGACGGGCTTGAACCCATCACCCCCAGTATATGGGGCCAGCGCCCTACTCCTTTGAGCCACAGGTGCCGCCCTTCTTGAGTATCTTTTAAAAGACATGTGAATTTTATATTCTTCTTCATAGAACATTCGTGTTGTTAAAATAAAAATATATTTTCATTTAGCATAAGAACGTGGAAGACTCAGCTTGACCTGGAATACTGCCTCAAAGCCAGGTATTGATGGTACAGATGGAAGGTCCACTCTTCATCACCTGCACCAGAGAAAGAGAAAAAATAGTACAGTGATGAAAACAACACCACCATAGAATTTACAGGATGAGACAATACACTTGTCTCTTTCAAATGGCCGGGAAGTCAATTTCTTTTTCATTCATATCAGACAACCATCTAATCACACATCAGATGTCTTGGTCTGTTCAGGCTGCGGTGACAAAATATGCGGTTCCCTCTGAAAGTTTGGAGACAGACCGTGTTGTGGGCCATTATTTTACTTCCAAGAAAAACAGTTGACAACGTCCTTTCTGATTCCCCCGTGAGTTTCAACTTCCTCAGCTCATTGGTGTTTCTGGGAGGGCTTCCTTTGTTTCTGTCTGTACAGGTTTCACGTTTCTTGATTTTTGTGTATCTCAAAACTTTCGTAATGACCTATATACTACGGAATGACTGCCTTATAAACAACAGAAATTGACTTCTCAGTTTTGGAGGCTGGAAGTCCAAGACAAGGAGCTGGCTGCTTCCAGGTCTGGTAAAGGCCTGTTTCTTGGTCTCTGACAGAAATTTCTGGCTGTGTCCTCACAGGGTGGGAGGGGTGGACAGCCCCCACCCAGGCCTCTTTTATGGAGACACTAGTCCCCCTGATGAGGGCTGGGTTCCTAAGGCCTCCTCCTATAATACTCCTGTGCTGGAGAGTAAGTCTCCACATGGGGTTCTGGGGAGTCACACATGTTCAGATCACAGCAGGTGAGGACAAGCTCAGTTCTAGACACAAAGCAGTCACAGGAGGATGAAATTAACCATTGAGTCCATACAGTGAGCTTATTTTAAAGAGAAACTCAAATGCTAGGACCAGCATTTGGGATGATATTATATGTAAAGTAACAAAAACCCTTATGGAAGCTTAAAATGGGAAACAAATATACGAAATGTCTTAGGAATGTGAGTTTGGCAGTGAGTTTTAGAGTGGAGCTTTTATTTTTTTTAAATTAAGTCATTTGTACATAGATCATACATACATTTACGCCATTATGGGATTCGATGCGTTGATTATTTGTACAAACTGGAGGGCTTACATGCTACTAATCAACATAGCTTTCACCTTATTTACCCAATTACAGCGTTAAGACATTTGTGTTCTACACCTGATAGATCCAACTTGTACTTGCATTATACACAACAGAGTGGGGTTTTTAGGGAATCTGGGCAGGACTAACGCCTTGTGGAACATGTTGTCATCCACGCGGGGATTTCCTGGAAGGTGAACACGCCATCTCCCTAGCCCAGTCTCCCTCCATCCCTGTGTAGAATGGCACCAGGACTCCCTTCCTAAGACTCCTTCCCTCAGCGCGAACATCCCTGGGAACATGGAGAAAACATCGCCTTTCAGGCCTCCTTTTCCTTGCTTGTTCTCCCTTCCCGTGTCCTGGAACAGCAGAGTCGACAGTGGCTCTGAAACCCATCTGACAAAGGCGGCTGGGGGCTTTGTGTTCCTGAAAAGCTGGCGTGGAGAGGTGCAGACATTCTCCCTGCCTCCACCCCACCCTGCCTCCGCAGCTTCAAGAGAAGTAAGTGGATGTTGCCTCGAGCCTTTGTTCTGTGGTCTGTTGCATTTCAATAGTTTCATCTTCCCAATCAGTTTAAAGAAGTGCCCCTCTAATGCTAAGGAGAGAAAGGGTTTTAGGTACAGAAAAAAATGCACAGGATTAAAAACAATAAAATTAACACTTATTGAGCATCCAATGAGCCCCGGAACATTCTCATAGGCTTCCTTATATTCCAGAAAAAAGAGTGGGCTGAGGTGGCTACGAATGCCTATTTTATCAGTAAGAAAAATGAGACTCTGAGAGTTAACCACCTTCTAATCAAGGTAACTTGCGTGATGTGACTCCGCTATAAATGACTTGAAAGATACACACCTTCCCATATGCGTGTTTGCATCTTCCGTAAACACCTGTGAGATGAAGAGAGGCTGCTCTCAGTTGCTCCCTAAAAGGACCCACACCTATAAAACACTCAGATTAGGAAATTTGTTGGATGTTAAGAGCGTGATTCTTATCTTGGATAGTTTTAATTAGTAATTATGTTATTTTTCCCGGTTTTTCATTATAGAAATACTGAAGTTTCTTTGAGTTGAAAGAAAAAGCACAGGTCTTAAAGCAAGGCCTTGGAGGCACTTAATAACTTGCTAGCTTTTTAGTGGAACACTTTATCTGCAACTTTAATAGCTTTGTGATTGCAGGAGCCCTTTATGGATGGTAAATAGGCTTTCCCTTAAAGATCACAGCCCTGTATAATTTCAGAGGCGGAAGGAAACTCAGAGGTCACAAGGCCCAACCCCTTCATTTTATGCTGCTGAAGGAGAAACCCAGAAATGGAAAGGAACTTATCAGGTGAAGCAACTTAAAGCTGGCAGGGGCAAAAGCAGGGACACCCATTCTTAATGTTCCGGGAGAGCCTTTTTCCCTTCAGCCATTGACCCCTTCCACATGGCCCAGCCACAAATGGCACGTCAGAAATAGAAGCCAGGTCAACATACCCTGCATGACACAACCAGGAAACTGACTTTTCTAATGAGAAGATTTTTTAAAAATTCTTTTAGTTGAAAAGCAAACCATTCCCACCTTCCCACAAAGGCTTTTTAGATCCCTTCCCACTCCCACCTCGTCCTGCCCAGCTGTGCTGATTGGGTATATTTCTGCTTTTCTCAGCACGTCAAACTAGGAATGATGGTGTACCCCTGATGTCAGTTCCAGGGAGACAGGAAGCGGCAAAGTAGAGGAGAGAGAGAGAGGAAGACCGGGTCGGACAGAGAAGAGAAGGAGACAGATGGAAAATGACTGTGCTGCCCTGGTTGAAGGTCGGGACCATTCAGGCCTTCCTTAACATGGACTGGAAAGGGGCTGGAGCAGGGGTGTCCAACCCATGGTCTGTGGACCATCTGCAGCCCAGGATGGCTATGAATGTGGCTCAACATGAAATTGTAAACTTACTCAGAACCTTATGAGTTTTATTTGGTGATTTCTGGTGTGACTGGATTGCATGGTTCTCAAGCATGAACTTTGTAGACAGTAACGTGGTGTCACAATGCCACACAAAACAACTTAGGGACACTTTCACTATTTGTACACAAGCATGGCTCCAGTTTTACGTGTTGTGTGGCTTCCGTGTGTTATCTTTTGAGTGCAGACAGTTGAATTGACACCATCAAATGTGACATGTGCTCATGGTGACTTGGCAAACACTCATTATTAATAATATTTTAACCTCAATATCGATGGGTACCGTGGCTCACACCTGTAATCCTAGAACTCTGGGAAGCTGAGGGAGAAGGATCCCTTGAACTCAGGAGTTCAAGACCAGACTGAGTAAGATTAAGACCCTGTCTCTACTAAAAAAAGAAAAAAATTAGCCAGGCACAGTGTTGGGAGCGTGCTATTCCAGAGGCTAAGAAAAGAGGATCACTTGAGCCCAAGAGTTTGAGGTTGCTGTGAGCTATGACACCTCTGTACTCTATTCAGGCTCACACACACACACACACAAAATAATAATAAAAATAATAGTAATATCTCAACCTCCCATTACAATATTAGTCATCTTCTGTTATTTAGGAGTCAGATAGGATTCTTATTAGATTATTAGGGTATTGTTACACGTTGGCCATGCCTCACACATCACCCACCATGATTTATAATCTGCCTTCTGCCTCGCTCTGCATTGGCAGTCAAGGTGTGGAAGGGCTTGCTTTCTATTTTCATGTCAATTCTTTTTTATAATAAAAGTAAATATAGTGCCTTATCTATTATTATTTTTTAATCCCAACATGGTTTCTGCAACATCTCAAAAGAAAACAGAACCCCCCAAAAGAAAAATTACAAATGAAGGAAGATTGTTCAGTTAAAAGTGGACACATGTCTACTTTATTGTTGAGACAAATAGTAAGGCACTCTGCTTCATCTGGAGGGAATTTATGCATATTTTCAAAGACTATAATTAAAAAAATCCAAAAACATGCTTCCATATTTGAAGAGTATGAAGGATTGTGTCATAAGGACAAAACAGCAGAACTAAAAAAATGTCTTCTCAAGAAAAATATTTTTAAAAGTTACAACTAAGACATAGTCCTATAAAAGTTTTTCCTACATTGGTGCTGAGTTTATTATGCAATGTATAGAGAGCATGGCAGATATAATTTGCCCTGAACAAAAGAGATATATTTCTAAAATCAGTTTGTCTCACCAGACTCCAGCCAGGCAAATCGTAAAAAAGTCTATGGAAAGAAGTTTGAAGAGTAAAGCTGCAAATTTTAAATCTTATACTGTGGCAATGGATGACAGCACTTATACTATAAATTCATACCATTCAAGTTGCCATTTTTATTAGAGGTTTTGATGACAAATATAATATCACTGAAAAAAAATGGCTTCCTTTTTAATTTCAGGTGAATTTTAGGTACATACAAATAGGTTACATTATTTGCCTTTGTAAGGTAAAGTCCAAGTCTGAGTTGTAGTTGAGCCCTTCACCCAGGAGTTTGCCATGTACCCCTACATTGTACCTGACAGGCGGGAACGTACCCAGTACTCTGCCTCCATCTCAAGTTTAGTAGGGTTTTTCTCTCATGCAAGTCTGTAGCTGATCTACTATTTTCAGAATTGTACATAAGATGTTTGCTTTTCTATCCTTGAGAGACTTAGGAGAATATTTTCCAGATCCTGCCAGGTAAATACAAAGGAGCATAGTCTCCATCCTTTTATGGTGTTCCATACTATACATATACCACGTTTATTCATCCATTTACGGGTTGATGGGCACTTGGGTTGTTTTCATTTCTTTCCAATTATGAATTGAACTGTTGCAACCATTGAAGAGTAAATATGCTTATGTTCAAATGATATTTTTTTCTTCTGGGTAGATACCTAGTAATGAGATCACAGGATCAAATGAGAGATCTACTTTCAATTCTTGGAGGCTTCCCCATAAAGGAGATGCAAATGAAAATCACTTTTGAGATATCCCCTGACCCCAACCTTTCCAAAAAGGCTAGACTGGTTTGCAATTCCACCAGCAGTGCATCAGAATCTGCACTGGGCTGGGGTCAGGGGATATCTCAAAAGTGGTTTTAATTTGCATTTCTCTGATGATGAGGAACAAGGAACATTTTTTCATGTGATCGTCCGCCATTCGTCTGACCTCTTGGGAAAAGTTTCTGTGTATGTCACTTGCCCATTGATTAATGGAGTTGTTTGCTTTTCTTATTGATGTGCTTGAGAAGAAATAGTTTTTTTAGTGCCATTAAAAAATGCAACTAAATGAGGAGATTTATGCAAAGCAGTAAAAAATGAGCTAACGCCATTTTCTTCATCTATTGTCAACATATCTGATCTAGTTACTGATGGCACCCTAGTGATGGTAGGTAAAAGACAGGGACTTCTAAATTTAACAGAAGGCTCTCCCATCATCGTCCCAAATGGATGTTTGATGGAGTATCTTTGCATAGTACATTAAGAAAACATATACACAAAGGCTTTAAAAGGCTTTAAAAATGGATAATGTTGTGCAAATCATTATTGAGATTGTGAATTTCAGAAGAGCCAAGGGATTGAATCATCACTGATTCCAGGAACTCCTTAAAAGTACTGATTCTGGGCCAGGAGGGTTGACTCACACCTGTAATCCCACTGCTTTAGGAGGCTAAGGCGGGTGGATTGCTCAGGTTAGGAGGTTGAGATCAGACTGAGCAAGAATGAGACCCCGTCTCTACTAATATTAGAAAAACTAGGTGGGCATTGTGGCAGGCACCTGTAGTCTCAGCTACAATCTCCCTGTATAGTTCCATTGATCTATCTTTCTATGCTTTTACTAATGGCAAAGTGTTTTGATTACTTTAGCTTCATATTAAATCTTAAAATATGATAGCGTCAGCCCTCCAACTTTGTTCTTCCTTTTCAATATTACATGTTTGCATTTCTTGAGAATCTGTTATTTGTGCCTATTTTTCTTTTTATTTTTTCTATTCATACACCTGGAATTTTTTTCTTGATGATAGAATTTCTGAGTGATAGTTACCTTCCTCCAATAAAGTGATATTTTTGCTTCTTACAAGTAGTAACTACATAATCATATTACTTGAATGTGGTCAGTTATTGAGATAATCTAAAGATAGATTCCATTTTATGACAATGGACCTACATTTGGTTTCTATAATATTTATTCCTATAGTGACCTCCTTCAGGAGTACAAAATCTGTAACTAGAGCTTTGATCAGACCTATTGTCCCTACACATTCTTACAATTTAATATTTTCTTTCCTAGGAGACTGGTGAATTCTTTCTGAGTGTCTCTTCCTCCTGGACACTGCTTTCTGACATCCTTTTAAGCCTTACTACCTCTTTTTAACTTACCATAAATTTCCTGAGGGATAAAGTGGCAAGGGATATTGGACTCACCTAAATACATTTCATTTCTCTGAAGGACTCCAGCCCACTCATGATAGCTGCATTGGTAAATCTAAAATATTATTCTGGGTACTTTAAAATCTATTTTTGTAGTAGTTTTCAGAGGAAGGTTTGGTCCAATATAAGTTATTGCTTAAGATCTGGAAGCATATTTTACACCACTTTAAACAGTATTCTCTTTACCAAAGAACTGCAGATAGATGAGAAATGAATATATTTTAAGATCATCTAATTATCTTGTGAGTAACATAATTATATTGTACTGAATTTGTGAGTATGCTAAAAAGTTGACATTGGCTAAATGAAAGTCAAAGAACTTTCACTTCTGGAAAGTGGAAAAATCAGTGATAATAACGCATTATTTTCCCATAGCAGTGAAAACAAGCAAAATAGTCTATAAAATTATAATGTTTTGAACCTCATGGAGAACTAAAGTTTCAAGAGTGTCTAAAGAGGTGACAAGCACCATGTTTACTTGAATGTGGTTTGCTCAACATGTTCCCTTGAAATATGGTACTCTTGAAACATAGTACTCAAAATACTTTAAAACCCTTGGCATAGCACCGTAAAAAAAGAAATATCAGCTGCATATGTATGTAGCTAAGAAAGGTCAAGCTGTAATTTTAACACGTCTTTGAAGGGTGAATATGAACTCCCAAGAGAGGTCAAGATCTCTGGATGTCCTAGACACAAAAAGTATCCACACATGCCCAACAACTCCTTTGATCAGCCCTTCCTGAATGTACATGAGAAAGATTATGGGCGGAGTAGGACTGGAAGAAGACCCCTCGGTGGTGCAGACCTGCCAGAGCCTGGGGGGTGAGGGGGATAAGAGAAACATCCTCCCATTGGTGTGTTGCCCCTATCAATAGAAGGAGACAATTGCCTCCCTAACACTTTAGTTTTGGGAGATGTTTTCTGTCTTATTTTGTTCCTCAAGTTTCATTCCATCATTGCTAATATATAGGATAAGATTGCTTTTTGTATGTCAACCTTGTAACCTGTGACCTTGCGAACCTCATACTAATTATTGGAAGGTTTTTGTTTGGTAGAATCTTTGGGATTCTCTACATGGACAGATAAGTCATCTGTGAATCTAGACAGTCTTATTTCTTCTTTATGGTTATGCTGGTTCTAACAGCAAGACCATTCTTTATGCCTGGTTCTTGCATCTCCATTTGATCCTTTCTTATCCTTTCCATTTTTCAGCTGAAGTTACTTATTTGATCATGTTGTTGAAATTGTTTGTAAAAGCCTCTTAACATTTTAATCATAGTTCCCTGTCTCATAGTCTAAACGTCAGAACTGGTCAGTCCAGTTCTGACTTGTGTTTTGTTGCTGAGGACTATGCTGTTTCTTGCCTATTTCTACACTTTATGATTTCTGTTGAAATTCACTCACAACATGGAGGACTCAGGCAAACACTTGTTCTACTTCAGAATGATTACTCATGTCCTTCTGCTGGCTTTGCCGTGTGGGTTATGTTCATCTGTTTAGGACTTGCTGGGTTTGCAGTTTGTCATTGCTGTGGTTACCACCATGCACCAGAGGCTCCAAGTCCCGCTGGGGAGAAGAAGCATTTATATTCTGCGATATTCACCACAGAGGCCCCACGGTGTCTGTGCAGGGCCTGGTTTTGGTCCTCCCCGTGAGCTGCTCCCACAGAGAATCTGTTTCTTGCCGCTCTCCTGGATAGATTCTGCTGTTGGTTGCACTCGATGCTTGTAATTGTGGTCATTGAGGTGAAAAAGAAACATTCTCTCATGCTCTGCTGAAGCCTCAGGCTTATAGACATTGTCAACCTGGGTCTCCAGGTCTGGGCTTCACAAGTTTGTAGATATAATATTGGGCATGGGACTTGCCCAATCTTTTATATCTCTTTCGTGGATATAATATTGGGCATGGGACTTGTTCTTACCACTGAGCTAGGAGTAGAGCTTTGCTCCTTCTCTCTTTTTCCTCACTCCCAGTCACAGTAGGTTTCCACTATTTCCTTAGCCAGTGTGTTCTCATAAGGCTTTGTTCCCTTCCTCTGGCAGATAAAGGCTTTTGTGCCTCTGGTGAGAAGAAATCATGTGTCTGGGTGAAATTTTTGCAGTGGCTGCTGCTCCGTTCTTTCCAAGGATTCCGCCCCAGCGAATTTCCAGGTTTTCCTCTGAACCCCCACAGTGAATGTGACCTGGGGAAATCCTGCAAGAAAGAACAAAACCCTCTGTATTAGTGGTCAACAGGGGCTTCATGTGTCCCATCTCCCTAACACTAAATATTAACGTGAGCTAAAAGTTCTGGCTGGGTCTTCTTGTGGCATTGGATGATGTCTTCCTGGACATCAGGAAGTGAGGAGATCCTATTTATCTCTCCAAAACTCTCTCTCTCTAGTTTTGGGTTACTTATTTATTCTTAGACATTAATTTTCTGAGAGGTCCAAGAAATGAGGCTAATTTGCAGCTTATTCAATTTTTTTTTAATTTTTATTTTTATTAAATCATAATTGTATACATTGGTGCAATCATGGGGCACAATGTGCTGACTTCACATACAATCTGAAATATTTTCATTGAACTATTTAACATAGCCTTCATGGCCTTTTAATCACTATATGAAGACATTT
>CAUYRH010047628.1:0-11938 GCA_963574655.1 Perodicticus potto | reverse complement strand
TGCTTTGGGTAGTATGGACATTTTAACAATGTTGATTCTTCCCAGCCATGAGCATGGTATGTTTTTCCATTTGTTGACATGTTCAGCTATTTCTTTTCTTAGAGTTTCATAGTTCTCTTTATAAAGATCTTTCACATCCTTTTTTAGGTAAACTCCCAAATATTTCATCTTCTTTGGTACTACTGTGAAAGTGATAGAGTCCTTGACTGTTTTATCAGCTTGACTATTATTGGTATATATAAAGGTTGCAGATTTATGAGTGTTGATTTTGTAGCCCAAGATACTGCTGTATTCCTTGATCACTTCTAAAAGAAGCCCAAGTGCCCATCGACCCATGAATGGATTAATAAATTGTGGTACATGTATACCATGGAATATTATGCAGCCTTAAAGAAAGATGGAGACTTTACCTCTTTCATGTTTACATGGATGGAACTAAAACATATTCTTCTTAACAAAGTATCTCAAGAATGGAAGAAAAAGTATCCAATGTACTCAGCCTTAATATGAAGCTAATTTATAGCTTTCATATGAAGACTAAAACCCAATTGTAGCACAAGAATATGGGGAAAAGGGCAAGGGAGGGGAGGGGAGGAGGGAGGATGGGTGGAGGGAGGGCGATTGGTGGGAAGACACCTATGGTGCATCTTAGAAGGGTACAGGTAAAACTTACTAAGTGTAGAATACCAATGTCTACATATAGTGATTATGAAAATGCCATGAAGGCTATGTTTAACAGTTCGATGAAAATATTTCAGATTGTGTATGAAGTCAGCACATTGTGCCCCATGATTGCACTAATGTACATAATTATGATTTAATAAAAATAAAAAAAATAAATTAAAAAAAAGAATTTTGATTGCATGCAGGAGTAAATGCTATGCCAAAAATAACCTTAAAAAAATCAAATCTGTTTTCTGATTAATATGTCAAGTTCTGCTATTTCCCTAGATCTTCAAATCATCATGAAAACCCCCACTCTGGTGTTCATGCACTACTCTTTGGGTAGTTGTGAGTTCTAGCACAAAAAATACATCGCTTAGCTATTTTGAAATGTGCTTTACACAAATAACTTAATCATGTAAGCACCTGCTGAGTTCTCTCACATATTTTTTCTGAAATTCATTAAGTGCATCTACAATTGAATTACATGGAAAGATTAGTCACTTGAAATTTTCTCTTCACATATATAAGTGGAACCCTCAGAGAGGGTTAAGTATTAATATGAGTTTCAGTAAACATATATTATCAAAGTTAAGCATAAAAAAGAATCCACTCGCAGTAACAATCAATGTTCAAGATCATTAGGTGAAAAGGTTAGCAAATGTTCTAGACACACTCATAGGAAAGGGATCTATTGTTGTGAACTTGTCTGAGTTAATTTGGTCACTTGCAAAGAAAAAGTTCATCAGGAGTTAACACCAGGGAGGTATTGAAATCCAGTAGTTAAGAAGGCTCTCCCCAATACCTAGTGCGACCCACAGAAGACTAGGCTCAGACCAGGTGACAATAGAAGCATGTGCAAACGTGTCCCTCCACTCTCTGAGTGCCATTAAATCTCAGCTGCCTGTCTTTGGGATGCACTGACAACACATTGAATGTGAACTTGAGGCACGATCTATAATATTGTAGCAGCAATATTCAGCGAACCTTTTAATCAGAGTCAGGCTACAAAATCTGCCAATATCTTCTTAACACGGAGCCAGTTCAAATCTTCAGGCAATGGTGACAATCCAAACGTGTGTAGTTATTGACTTGTCTGGATTCCCCACTCCGTGCTTGCAGGGCAGAGACTCTGAGATGGCCAGCCATCTCCCCACTTCATTTGAAGGAATCTCTGTGCTATTTATCAAGCCTGTGGCATTGATTGGAGATAAACTTAAAAGTGATATAGTAGCTGACTGTGGTCCTTACCCTTTCAATTTTAATTTTCAGTTGCTAGCTCACAAATCTTTCAGACAATGTTATTGTTAAATAATTGTGGATTTTTATGTTTCTGATTAGGATTTTTTGGGGGGGGGCAGGGATGGGTTTGAACTCACCACCTCCGGCAACTGGGGCCGGTGCCCTCCTCCTTTGAGCCATTGGCACGGCCTTGATTAGGATGTTTTATGTTTTAAGTACTGTATCAAAGCTAGTCCGTAGAAAGTGAGTGGGTGTAATTTATAGACAGTGTAACAAAAATTTTTAGCTCTCCTTAAACTGATTTTGTTTCTCCTCTTATTCTATTCTTCCCCAGTTTTTTTTAAGCTACTTTGTGCAAAAAAAAGGTGCTGTTCATTTGTAATTCCAATTGCGCTCATCCCTGAAATTAAACTTTTGTTAACTTTTTTCCCATGTAGATCATTAGCCCCCATGCTCGTTAGCTCTGTGCAAAGTCTGACACTTTACAGACCCTCTATATTTGTGAGAGGAATGAATGGCTTTCCTCTTTCCACGATTTCAGGACTCAGTCTATTAGCGAGGCTTGTGTTCCTTACATTATCCTTGTAGCCTTTGAATTTTACCTAGACGAAACCATCTTAAAAATAATAAAGACATTTGAATTACTTTTGCTATGGTAGAAATGATCAAAAAATATCTATTAAGTGCATTTCACTGAAATATAAATAGCATAGGGTTCTAAGGGAACTCTTTCTAAAACAAAACAAAAAAGTAGTTTCTCTGTATAGATTCACAAAATATGTAAGTCACTTTTATTATTCAAAATTAAATATATTATCGAAAGAATGGGATCTGTTGTAGAGTTTCTGTTGTTGAATCGATATGGAAATAAAGCGAGAAATCACAGCTAACTTTGATTCAGCCTTGAAAATTATTCTTGAACTCAGAAATCACATGTTTTAACTAACAAGAGAAATCCTTGAGAGAGACTTGTAGCCAAGGGACTTTGACCAAAGAGCTTCGGTTAGTCCTTGGTCTTGGTCTTTGCTCAGTGAGATAAAGAAGCGATCCTGGCAAACCATTTACTGTAAGATTTCAATTGTCTTATTCTTTCCAGGTCATCAAAACTTTAATTTTCTAAATCTGTTTACTGGAAAGGGCAAAAAGCCCTCCTGTAAGACTTAGACTGTCTTTTAATAGTTCCAAGGACTGACAGGTTATAACCTTGAAACTAGGAAAGTTTTCACATTTGTTAAAATGTTTTCTATGTGTAGATAACTGGTTTTCATTCTCTTAATCGTGAAAGCTAAATTTGCCAAAAAGAGGCTGATTTTGCTGACTATCCTATAGCAATTAGCCATCGACCATGGGCCAAACTATCTAGGTATAATTAAGTAAATACAATTAAAAGATTCTGCCATTTCTCCTGCATTAAGAACAGAGCTAATGATATTTCCCTTGCAAAACTTATTTTGCAAGTAAAATATGTACCTAACTGATTAACTTTAAAATACAGTGTAAAACCTTATTTGTATAAAGAAATATACTCACGGAATAAAATTGCATGCATACACTTTATTTTTCATTAAGGTAACACATTATTGTATGATTTTAAGTGACAAATTATTTTAAAAGATTTCTATCTAAAAATATTTTGATGTCTTAGATTGAAAGAAACAGCCTCCAATCTTTGGGTTCTTTGTATAAGCATGTCTGCTGCCTCCTGGAAGCTGAATGGGACTAGAAGCCATTGCCGTGGTCACCTCTCCCTGGTCTTCTAGGCACAGATTTGCCACCACCCACTGCAGAGAGGAAGCCGCTGTGTCCTTACTCCATGGGAAGGTGGTGGGAGTTGTCCAGCTGGGCAGAGCACTGGAGGGAACTTCAGGTCCAACTGCCCCTTACACAGAATTTCATTCTCTCTTCCCGCCCAGCCTACACCGTGATCTTCGGAAGTTCCTGTTCCCTCGGATTTCCATGCTTTTCGTTTTCATGCTTTTCAGATTTGCAGGGTTTTGTGTTGTAAATAGACTGTGTTCTTCACCCTGACAGACTGCCCCTGCAAACAAAGCAAAGTTTTACAGTTAGGCCCTTTCTGGTCTACTAAACTATTACACTTACCACTCAATCTGCTTTCCACTATCTATTTTCCTGACTTTTTTCCCCCGATGTCTTTTCTATAGTTTTAATACATATGCGGTTTTCCCTTTAAAGCATTGAGGGTGCATGTAATGTCTTTTGTTTTGTTTTGGTTTTTGAGACAAAGTCTCACTTGGTTGCCCTGGATAGACACCTGTGGTGTCATAGCTCACAGCAAACTCAAACTGTCCAACTCAAGTGATTCTCTTGCCTCAGCCTCCCAAGTAGCTGGGACAACAGGCTCCCTCCATAACCCCTGACTGTTGTTTTTTTTTTTTTCACAGTTTTTGGCCCGGGGCTGGGTTTGAATCCACCACCTCTGGTATATGGGGTCAGTGCCCTACTCCTTTGAGCCACAGGTGCCAACCTCAATGTTTTTAGAGATGGGGTCCTCTCTTGTCCAGGGTGGTCTTAAACTCCTGAGCCCAGGCAATCCACCTGCCTCAGCCTCCCAGAGTGCGGGGATTACGGGTACAAGCCACTGTGCCCCCCTCATTACCTTTGTGGTGTAATTTCACAAAGCATCGATGACTTCAATTTGGTCTCTCATATTCACCTAGAATTAGGTGATGCTGTTTTGCAAGGTTCTTTACTACCACGGGGATAATATTCAACTGTATCAGTTTGCCATAAGTTTTGTAAGAAATCCCTCTTGACAGCAAGTAAGTCCCTCTTTTTAATTGTTAGTACTGATATTTCACTAAACAGTCTTACATAAAATTTATTTGTATTAACTTCTAAGCACTGTTGATATAGGTACATGTATAAACCAAAACTTTAACTGGAGTGACTTGGGGTGATGACTTCATAAATTCTTTTATTTTATACTCTTCTGTAATCAGCAATGGACATGCATTCACATTTATATTTTTAAAGAGGAAAGTATGGGCAATGCTATTTTGAAACTAATTTTAGCTCCCAAATGCCAAACATTGTTTTCACTGACTCATGATCAAATCAAGTTCAGTGCAAGGAAGAGGGAACGAGGGACCATCTAACCGGTGACTTCCCGGCTCTGCTCCCTCCTGCATGAGACGAACATTATGACATCGGAGTACACGGTGCTCAGCACTGAACTAATGCCACCTCAGCCATGACCGTGACCTTGAGGGGTATTGTTATCTTTCTGGAGTTTGAACTTAGAGAAAGGTTTGCAGGAATCCACAGACTAAAATAGACTGTTGGTGAGACATCACCAATGAACGTCTTTAAAAGGCTTCTGATTTCAGATACGTTCTAGGTTGTCTCTGGCAATTTTGTAAGATCAAAAAAACTACATCTAATTCATTTTTAAAAAATGGCGTTTAGGAACATTTCAAAACATGTTTTTACATTGAGATATTTAAGAGGTGAAAGCAAACTGTTAAAACATACTATCAAAATAATGAGCATTTTTAAAATTTAAATTGTTTTCATAAGAGTTAGTTCCAGAATTGTTTTCTTTCTATTTTGAAAAGACAGTCTGGTTGTGGGTAGAGGGACACTATGGAATTTTCCTCAGAGCTGTATTTTCTTGAATATGTGTGTGTTTTTATGAGCTATAAGTATGGCTGGGACAACACTGTGAACGTTGGTAGGAAAGTTCCACAGATCTATCCTGGGGATTGCCACTGGCTGTTATTCTTATTTTTTTATTTTATTAAAAAATACATGCAAAAGGGATGCTGTTGAAAATGTAATTACACAAGACATGTATATGCGTGTATCCTATTCTTTTTTTTTTTTTTTTTTTGCAGTTTCTGGTTGGGGTTGGTTTTGAACCCACCACCTCCGGCATATGGGGCTGGCACCCTACTCCTTTGAGCCACAGGCACCGCCCAAACCACAGGCTACGCCCTGTGTGCATCCTATTCTTACATATGTCGTATTTCTTTCTGGCCTTGTGGTCCACTCCTAGGAAAAATGGTCTCACCTCCTCAGAAACAAAAGCAAATCTCTTCCTTCCACCTCCACATCATCGTAAACCGTTTTTTCATTCATACTAGCTTATTTGTTAATTTAAAGGTTGGATTCCACTTACCTTACAGTATTATGTTTGTAACCTTTTTATTCTGTTCTTCATGTAAAATTATTATACATGCTTCATTAGCCTATCAGCTGTGCAAGGGACAAAATATGTATTTCTTTGTCATCTATGTTCAATTAGTTGTCTCAAATGTCGCTCAACAAATATTTATTGAACTCAGTATACACTAAGCCAAGGTTGGGCATTGGTGACCTTATAAATCTGGCAGTTTTGATGAATTAAATGATTATTGATGAACAATTTATAAATTCATTATTTTTACTTAAGATTGAGGACAGATTGTCAGTGGAGACTGTTGCATAGGGAAGACAAATAGAAAGTTGTCGTATACAAGGAAATATAATTTTGAAATGTATCTTGGAGGTTAAATATTTATCATTTATAATACAGGACAAAATAGAAAAGGTAGCAAATGCGAAGTATTGGCCAAACAAGAAACATATGATTAACTATGAACCTATCCCCAAATGATACAAAACACATTTTTCTCCACATAAAACAGTATTTGTGGGCCTAAGCAAGCACCAATCTACAATTCTGATTCTTGGTTTACAATATAGTTCAGAAATTCACAATAGGAATTCATTTTGAAATTCTTCTGCGTGGCTCATTTTCCACTTGGGAATCTATTTCTTATCCATTTGTCCACAATTATAACTAGCAAATAAAGAATTCAACATGGCAAACGTGTCTACAGTAAATTCAAAATTGCCTTTCATCCCTTTGTGAGCAATACATACATAACAAAAAAGACATGAAAAGTTCCTTCTTTTTCACTTCTTTCTCTGAAATTTCTCTTCTGGCAGAAGAAATAGTTTGAAATTATTATCTATTCAGTGGCCCTATAATAGATGTGGGAATGTGATTGCCATTGACCTTCCAGGATTTTAGTAGTTCCTGTGAGAAAGAGAATCTTTTTGGATTTCTTGATACTCTTTTCTTTGTGATGCTTGATTCTTAAATCGTCAGTTTTTTAACGTGCCCGTAATAGAAAGAGCTGAGTGCCTCAAGGAGGCACTATTTTATGGATAGAGAAACAGGACTTGGGAGACAAAAAGTTCCCTTTTGAGCAAGGACTTGCTGGTTTTAGAAGCCTAAGGTGAACCAAAGCGCATTAAAGATTATATTTCTCAATACTTTAATTTTTTTCTTAACTTACCATAAATGAGATAGATTTTCTTTTCACTTTTTGACATTTTATTTAACTTCTTTGAACGTTGTTGGTTTTCCAAAGTCTCATGAGTGCTTTGAATGTTGGCAAAATAACCCTAAATCTACTATACACTGCGGAAAAGATAGTGTTTCAGCATAATTAGCAATTTATCAATTCAGAAAAGAGTAGAAAAACTAATCATTAAATTTTAACCCTATACTGTCTTTAACTTAAAAATTTAATTATTTCATTAAAGTCATGAAAAGCAAACTCATGTGTCATACTTGGACACCTCCTGTTTTCTTTCTCTTTACAGAATGTAGGCAGTCTTAATAAATTACCTGCGCCTGTGTGTGTATGCCTTATTATTCTACAGATATAATTAGAGGAAGCCATTTTCATGCTACCTTATTTGCCGAACTGTAGCTTGAAACTGAATTCGAGCTCCATAAAGATCATGAAGATTCTCTTTTCTTCTGCCATTTCACATTCCATTTTCTTGGAACACAGGCATTTGCAGTGGAAGTTGTGATTTTTAGTTGTAGTTTTCTTATACCAGTTGATCTAATTATTAATGCCATTTTAATGTTCCTTAGGTAGAGAAGAAAGATCTATAATGCTGATTCCTCTATAATTTACCCACACTCAAAATTCACAAGTTTAAAATGTCATGTCGGGTAATTGAACTCACTCAGGCTTGGTCCTTTCTCTTCTTAACTTTAGGATATCATCGTAGTATCATTTTTTAAGTATGAAACTGGAAAGTGGTAATGAAGACATATTCACGTTTAGCTGTCTTCAGTGAAATGCTGATGGCTTCTCCAGCTCTTGTGTCACTGGTTGGCATCATCTGAAACAACATAAGAGTTTGTCCTTAACCATTACTCTTGTGCTTAAAATCCTTGATTTATGTTCTAAATTATTTTTATTATCCCTAGTAATGGAAGAAGGAAAAAAAGTATAAAGAGAGAAAAACTTACAATTCCTTTCTTCTAAGTAGGTCATTTTCAATCATTCTTTTTTCAACTTACTCAAGAATTAGGTCTTTTCCAAAGATCATATTTTGTACACGATTGGTGACATTTCAAAATGGCTATCAATCTGAGTGTTTTAAAGTCTAAATGTTTTTTCTATTTCGACAGAAATGTTCAAAGATTACCTCTATATTCATACAAGTTTAAATTTTAAGACTACAGAAAAAATTATTTTCTCCTTGTGTTGTGTCGTATTCATGTTCACATTCATCATTTGTGCCTTCTAGTTAAGTAGTTGATGAAAACAAATCAAGCAATGAAGCCAAAAATAGAACTTTATGGCATAAGACTTAACAACCCCCTTGCCTTCTAGCATTGTCAACAATTAACATTTGTAAGCTCCAATTACAAATATCCTGAACCATATTTCCAATCAGCGCCCTTTGGAAACTATTTATCAAACTGTTGTAGAAGCCTTGTCAATCATCACTGGTCTGTCCAGGGAGTTTTCCCTAGAAAGGTGATAACTGAGCTCAATGAATTGGGAGGATTATGAGGCAGGAGTTCATGGGGGTGGGAATACATCCAATGTGGCCTTCAATAGGCCAGCAGAGCTGGAACTAGGGTAAAAGTGGACAGAAGTTTTAGAGATTTAAGGAGAGGAGACTGGAATTGGGAGATCACATAGGGCTTTATAAACTTTAATGAGAGTGGTATTTTATTCTGTGCACAAAGCCATTGGATATGTATTTTATTGTATTGTTTACTTATTTATTTATTGCAAAGAAGTAACATAACCTGACTTAAGATTAAATAGTTTAGGTGGGATACTTGCATGTATTGTATTTATTTTCTCTCTTTTTTCTTAATTTGGCTAATTAAAGATTTATTAATTTTATCTTTCAAAAAACCAACTAGTTTTGTTAATCTTTTCTATTATTATTGTTTTTCTAGTCTCTATTTATTTTGACTTTGGTTTTTGTTTCCTTTCTTCTATTTATTTGGGCATTACATTTTCCTATTTTTCTGGTTCCTTTAGATACATTAGGTCGCTTATTGGACACTTTTCTTCTTTTCTGATGTACATATTTATTGCTATTAACTTGCCTACTAGAATTGCTTTCTTTCTATTCCATGGGTTTTAGTATGTGGTATATTAATTTTAATTTGTCTCAAAAATTATTTGTATTTCCTTTAATTTTTTCATCGACCCATTGGTTGTTCAAGAGTATGTTGTTTATTTCTATCTTTCAAAGTTTTTTGTGTAATTTGTTTTTAGTTTTATATAATTTTGGTCAGAAAATACACTTGATATGATCAACATTTTTAAATTAAAATGACATAGCCACCATTATCCACATGGAGTTGAGAAGAATATTTATTCTGTAGCTGTTGGGTGGAGTATTCTGTGTATGTTTGTTAGGTTAACTTGATCTAGAGAATACAGTGTCCCAAATGTTGCCATAAATGGGAAAAAATAAAAAACTCATATTTTATATCATAGCTATGTATTTACTTAATTTTTATTAAATCATAACTATATATTATGGGATACAATATGATCATTTGATATATAATATGAATATTTTCATACTCACATGTCAACATAAATAGAAAGAAATATCTTGTGAATAAAGGCATAGTTCCCATTTTCCCTATGTGTGTGTGTGGAAATCTTTAGTGTTTTTCATTTTTTGTCTGAAAGATCTGTCCACTTCTAAAAGTGAGGTGTTAAAGTCCCCTCCATATGCATTATACATATGCATACATACATACATGTTTAAGTGCTCAATATTGAGTGCTTATATATTTATAATTGTAATATTCCCTTGTTAAATGAGTTCTTCTTAATTATATAATGACCTTAGTTTTTACAATCAAAGTCTTTTTCATCTAAGTATAGTAACTCCCGTTATTTGGCTCCCCCAAAAGATTACTAAGACTGCAAGCCTTAACTTAACATGCATTTTGTATGTTCTATCTATTATATACCGTTCTTTTACAATAAAATAAGCTAGAGAAAAGAAAATACTAAGAAAATCATTAGGAACAGGAAATGCATTTACAGTCCCATCCTGTATTTATGGGCACTGTAAGTTTACCTGTCTGTTTACAAGGTGAATCATCTGTCCCAAATGTCAGAAACCCCAATTGTAAGATTCAATCCATGATCCATATCAAGGAACTTAACTTCTTCTTGTAATGTCATGACTTTTCTCTGCTTCTTGGGAGCACTTCCAGCACCCAGTGGCACTTGGTTATGAGTCCCATGGGGTTGTTCAAGGTTACAGTACTAGACTAAACATGATAGAAGCTGTGGGAGAATCAGAGAGATCATTTTTTACTGTAATATGCAATTTACTGTAGAGACTAACTTCGCACAGGGAGATGATTAGCTGATTAGCATCCCAGGGTGTTTTAAGCTGATTATGGCAGCTCCAGAGCTCATTGCCGTAGCAGCGAGAGGTGGCCCCAACTTACTCCAGCACTGCAGTTCTACTGCAGTGAGTTTCATGCAGTTATAACTTAACATTGCATCTTTACATTTGTTTCCATTTCTCCAGACCCCAAAAGGTACCATGTGTGTCTGTACGTGTCTATAGGTTTTGATAAATTTTAGCTTTTTATAATTTTTTTTTTGCTTATTTTGTGGTCGTAGATTAAAAAAAAGATTAATATATGCATATGATATGTGTATGCATTCATGACATGTATAACTTTTTCTTGATTTTTTAAATATATTTCTGCTCTACTTGGTTCATCTGTTATTTCAAATTGTCTCAAATCAAAAAAAATTTCCAATATATTTATTGAAAAAAGTCCATGTGTAAGTGTTACCCATGAAGTTCAAATTTGTGTTGTACAAAGGTCAACTGTAATCTTTTTTTTTTCTTGCTAACGAACATTTCAGTGCCTTACTACTCATAATTTGGGGTAGAACCAGAATGCAGTAGTGCTTTGTTCCATGTCGTCTTTTTTTTTTCTTTATTGAATCATAACTGTGTACATAAATGCATTTATGGGGTATAATATGCCGATTTGATATACAATGTGGAATGCTTACATCAAACTGATTAACATAAACTTGCTTACCTATTTGTTGTGGTAAGACATTTATACTCTATTCTTAATAGTATTTTTTATCGAATCATAGCTGTGTACAATAATTCAATCATGGGGTACAGTGTGTGGGCTTGACATACAATCAGGGATATTTTCATCCACCTGTTTAACATACCATTCATGAGATTTTCTCATTTACTATGTGAAAATATTTTTTTTTTTTTGCATTTTTTGGTACTGTTTGAATTTTTTTTTCTTACAAAACAAGCAATTCCAGAAATCTTATAAACAATAAAAGAAATATTTCAATATCATTCGACATGATCAGGATACACCTGATATTGAAATTAGAGAAAATATATTGTTTTAAAGAGAAATTACAAACATGTTTCACTTATAGATGAGGATGCACTATCCTAAACAACATATTGACAAGTTGAATTACAAAATTAATATTTAAGTAATATACTTTAGTCAAATTGAATCCAATTTATATGAAAGTTAGACACTATTCTTTTTGGTTTTCTTTCCCTCGCCCCCTCCCTCCTTCTCTGGCTTCTCTCTCCTTCCCCCATGCCCCACTGTGTCATTCATTGTCATTAATTGTCCTCAAATCAAAGTTGAATACATAGGATTCTTGCTTCTCCATTCCTGTGATGTTTCACTAAGAATAATATGTTCCACCTCCATCCAAGTTAC
>CAUYRH010047627.1:0-68806 GCA_963574655.1 Perodicticus potto | reverse complement strand
TACAATCGGAGATATTTTTATCCACCTGATTAATGTAACATTCATGATATTTTCTCATTGTTTCTTAAAAAGCAAATCTCTCTTTTCTGTGCCTTTACCACATATTGTCATAATTTTCTAAAATAGCCCAAATTAAATTCTGATGTTGGTAATTAATAGCAGCCATGACAAAGCAAGGAGTTGGTACGGTGACCAAGAGTAGGCACAGGCGAACGTCCTCATAGTACTTCCCTATTTTTGTGAAAGGAGTAAGGCAGGGATTATTTTTCCATTGCAGATGAGGAAACGGAATTATATAAAAGCGTCAATGATTTTAAGTTGACATAGGAAATAAGGACCAGATCTGACAAAGACTCTTCTACAGACATTAATAAACATTTTTCTGTGACACCACTAACCGAGCTGCTTTCTAATTGCTGCGTTGAATTGTATGCACTGCAGACTTTGAAAGATATCCACAAGTAATAACATCCCCACTCAAGTTCTGAATCAAATAAGAAATAATACAGAGAATTGGCAGAGGGAGACCAAACTATTTCCTTTATGTCTGATAAAGCTGAAATTCATGAATGAGGGCTTATTCATTTAACTTCAAAGCTAGAAAGACTTATTTAATGGCACTAAATATACTTCTGCTGGTCAGTATAGATTGGGCTATGTTTTTCTTTGAAACCCATTAATCAGATTAAGTCAGTCATTGAGAGAGAGGGAAAGAGCTGAGAGATGCCAGTGGCTTAGGCTAAATAGGGGGGAACACGGGAAACAGGAGACAGTTATCCCTTAGACAACACAATTACTCATTCACTCATTCATTAGCAGCATGTCCTGAGATATCACAGTGTTTTCAGGTGTGATGAGCAAGGCAGAATATTCCCTGCCGCCTTCTGCTGGTTAGAATCTAAAATAGTAAAGTGCTTCCTGTACAAAATTAAATATTTCGTAGTTTCAGATAAGTCATAAGAGATGATGGTAAAGTGTGAATCATCTAATAGAATGAATTAAAAACTTCAAGCTATGAGCTGCATGAAGATGTATAGAGACAGCTTTTGCTGCATTATGCTATGGAAAGAGATAACTAATGTCTGACTCTGAGTGACTTTTTCTTTAGCCTGCAGAGAGATATTGACCATCTATTTCCAACCTGTGCTTCAGTGTCGTCTTTCTAAAGTAGAATAGATGGATCTTTCACCATCATCTGAATCTCATTCTCTCGTAGCTGTAGAAATCTTCCTTGTCGATCCTTCTCTCACCCCCTTCTTTGTCGTTCTCGCACCCACCCGCACACACTATGATCTAACATACCTGTCTGTGCTATATCCTACCATCCTCTTTCTCATTCCTTTTAGCCTCAGAAGACAGAAGTCAGTCTAAAATTACGTGTTCCTACTTTTTCAGCTCTGCCTCGTTTCACGGCCCAGCAGGTGTACACTACTCATCCTACACTATCTCCCGCCTCTTTTCTTACTGTTTTCTTACCACTGTCTCACTACCCTGAGTAATGAGCGGCTTCCCGAGTGTTCCATGCTGCATCCTACTTTTGCTCAAGAAGTTCCCTTTGTGGAAAGTCCTCCTCTTCTTGGCTACTATGTGGGTCCTTACCTTTCTGAGAGACCAGCCTAAGTCCACAGGCTTGCTTTCCTTTCTCATCTGAGAAAAGTGACTCATGTCTGTGTTTCCTTAGAACTGTCTGGATATCCCTGTAATGGCAGGTGATATTCTCCATGGTAAGGACCAGTTATTTAACTCCTTACTTCCTTAGAATATGGGCTTCTTAAAAGCATTTGTCCCGTGTCCTCTCCTGAGGTACACCCAAGGCCAAGCTCAGCGCCTGGCCCTTAATAAGCTCAAACAAATGTTAGTCAAATCACCAACAGAATGATTGCAAAAATATATTACAAGACAATTGTATATTATTTTTTAATCAGATACAATATACAGACGTGGTTATTGCAGTGCGAATACATATGGTTTAAAAAGTTGATGAGTTTACTTATATAAGGCAATCACACCTCTTAAATGAAGTAAAAAGGGGAGGGCAAAGGATTTTTTACTAGGAGGCAGAGACTATGCAAAGTGTTTTCTATTTATTTTTACTGCTTGCAAACAATGGTGAAACACACACACACATATAGATGTTGAACTATAAAAGAAAGGGCAGAAACAAAGATGGAGATAGAGCAAATGTATTTGAGATTAGAATAAAGCTCTTGATTCCTTCAGAAATTGTTACTGGAAAAATCTGGAAAGATTGGTTGTACATAAAAGAATATAATCTAAGAGATAAAGAAGATTCTGAAGCCAGGAAGACTGGGCCTTAGGATCTAGTAAAGATAAGAAACTGCTAAGGAATGTTATGATTTTTTTGTGGGAAAATACAGAAAAATAAACACATAGTTTCTAAAGTAACAACCGCTTTGATTAGGTAAAACATTTTTTTCCCACAATAGAAGAATTCTTTTTTAAAATGTCTTAATCTCTTGTATTTGAGAAACTTTAATTGATGAATTGTGTTTCTTTGGTCAGGTTAATTGTTTTCCCTCAGCTTCAATTATCTTTTCAATGGGAATAGTCCCTTCCTAGGTGAAGAATGATTTCTAGATGTAGTAATGTAAGTGTTAATAGATAATCAGTAAATGGCAGTCATTATGAATATAATATTAGAACATTGTATCTACTTTCTCTCCTGTCACCACACACTCTTCTACACATGTGAAGGATTTCATATTACCAACTCCCTAATAATGATAAAGTCTCCATGAAAATGAGGAATGCTTACAAGTACATGTTCTTTTTCCTCTTACAATGTGAAGCACCAAGATTAAAGGATTTTGTCATTGAATCTATTCTGAACATTTGTGAACGTGAGGCTAAAAAACTAGAGTGAAAATAGGAAACAAGATTGTGTGAACGATTTTGTAATTGAGTGGTAATTTGAACTGGGGAATGAGGGTGTAGAATTCTGGCCTTGAACGTGGCAGGAGTGTGTGCACTTGCCTGTGACATGTGCATTGGCAAATTAACCAAGCCACCAGCCTGGGAAAAGCCAGTAGCAAAAGCACTGGCCCTTTGCTAACTCATGCTGTTATTTAAGCAAATTACTGTTTGCGGTTCTCTTTATTTAAGAGCATTTTAATATCAACTCTGAAGCGTTTTGAATATTCATGTGAAAGGAATAATTGCTAACCCTCTGCTAACTCTCTTGCTTATTTTAGTTTGCTGGTCAGGGTCCCCAGTGCAATAAGGATAGGAATGGAATTAGTAGCATTCATGTCCTATTTCTGATTTAATGGGAACACTTTTAATATTACTGCATTTAAAATAATATTTATTGCTGTGAAAAAAATATTTATCTCAGTGACATTTTTTTGTGTGCCTATTACCTTTATCAGGTCAACCACTTTTAGAAACTATTTATTTATTAAAAATTTACCCATCTACATGGAAACAAAATAGCAGGACAAACACTTGTTTTCAATCACACAAGTTTTTACAGTAAACACAAAATGGACCGAACACTTTTTGTTACTGAAATAGTTATGTTATCACTGCCTAACAAACTAAAAGGAGACACGTTCATGATTCATCTGTAGCATAGAAACTAGTGAGAGTAATGGCTTTGGTTTAAAAGGCTGAAAATTTTTGATGAGAAAAGTCATAAGCCCCTGCAATAAAATATTTTGCAATTCTAATTAGAGTCCAATCACAGTCAATCCTGTAGTTGCGATTTTTATATTTGCATATATATTCAGACTTATATTCAGATTAATACTTTAAGGAATCCTAGTTTCTCCTCTCCAAATACAGCTTTCAAGTTTACAAAATTATTTAAATATTTATTATTTAGCTATAAATTATTCAAATATTTATTAATTCCAAGATCAAATATAACAACATTATTGGTTCATTCTTGAGAAAAATCACTTTATTTTTACTTGGTTCCTTTAACTTAAAGTTGCCATTTCTTGTCCAAAATTAATGCTTATGTTTAGAAAAATTTTAGATACTGATTATAATTTAGTATTTTAAATTATGGTTGAGATTTAACATTAATATGAGTAACCAGCCCCCCAAATATGCTCAGTAATTAGAAAATGCTAGCATAACGAAATAGGAACATGATGGACCTACCAGATTTGGTTCCTGACTCTGGGACTTCGGTGCTGTGTGACTCAGGATAAATTAATTAACCTCTCTGTGCTTCAGTTTTCTTTCCTGTAAAATGCAGGCTCTAATAATACCCCCGGGCATTGTAGATGTATTGTGAGAATTTGTGTTATTATAACAAAATGTTTTAGAACAGTTGCCAGTATATAACAAGCATTCCATAAATCTTGACTGTCTTCCTTGTCATCACGCCATCATCTCATGAAATAAGTGGCAAGTCATTCTTTCAGTATCTCAAACGTAGTTCATGTTCATGTTTCAATCAAACATCATGTATGGTTGCTATAGAAATGATAATTAGAACTTAGTGGTTTCAGTGAGTAAAATTTCAGGCATAAATCTACATTATTATAATTCATTATAGTTAAAAATAATACAAGAGAAGAACATAGGGCCTGAGCTTTTCCTAATGAGTCTAGAATGGTTTCTATTGTCTTTACCAGCTGTGATTTCCATAAGCGATCAAAGGTGAGCACCACTGTATTTATATATGCTTCGTAACCGGCAACCCTATTATCTATCCTGTGTTAATCTTCGTTTTGAAAAAATGCTCAAGTTCTCATTGCCATAACAACAGGCTGTTCTCTTTAAAACAAGATATGCTCTGAGTCAAAGTAAAATCGTTTCCATGGTAACTGCTAGATATTTAAGTGCAGCAGCCTGGTTTTTAATCAGTCAAACTGTCCTTTGTCAAAAAGCAACACATATTGTTACCAGTATAATTAGATATATTTTGTGGTATGATAAATGAGTAAAGGGGAATATATTCTTACAGAAATAAAAACAAATTCTTTAATCCTTTTTCATGGTTACAGTTTCTTTTCATAAAAACCTCCACCTTATATACATGTACCAATTCATAGCATAATGGTATAAGTATAATATATTTCCATTTCAGGCATATTTGATCACATGTAAGTAAAATCCTAAACATTAAAAATGAAAATGTTCATGATCCAAATCTGTTCTATTTAATTCTCTTTTCTAAAAAATGATGTCCAACCACTTTACGTGTTTTAAGTTTCATGCTAATTTCTTTTATTCTTTTGTTTGTTTCAGAGTTGGCCTGATTATTCCCTTTCTTTCTATTTACTTGCTTTCTGATGGTCTTGAAGGTGGGAGTGAAGCTATAAGAGGTTGCTGTTTTTTCATTCTCTCTAGCAGGAACAGGTGGAGAACAGTTTCATTTCAGTGATATTCTGGTGATCTTTATCTTCTTATTTGCACTGTGGTACTGTGTACCATGTGGGAAAGGCACATCGTTTGTATTTAGATAGAACTGAATTCAAATCCTGCTCTGTAATTTTCCAAGCTGTGTGACTTTGGGCTCAAATGTTCTCATTTATAAAGTGGAATTAAAATGTATCCATCATGGATTATTGTGAGAGTCAGGTGAGACCACATGCTAGTACGTAGAATGCACTCGATTGCTAACGGCAGCTATCATTGTTACGACTGCCATGAATCTTACCTGAATACCGATGGTGTATGAGAATCACTGGGTATTAGCCTAGACACAGCTTTTCAACAATATGTTTTAAGTTTCATTTTAAAAATACTATTTTATAATATAGCTAAAGATCTATCTAAAATATAATTATGTAATACATATTACAGGATAATATAATATTCATACGAAAGTTCTTCAGCACTCTGAAGATTCATGGTAAATTGCTTAGTGGAATTTAAGATTATTTAAATCCCCCATTTTATTTTTAATTTTTAGACAAATGAACCCGAATGTTACTTTTTTCTCATAATCTCTGTAGCACCCACAGATCAGTTAACTGCAGGCTGAGATATATGTCAGATTTTCTAGGACAGTCCTGAATTTAAATGTCCTGTTTCATTGTTCCCATATGTATAGCTGAGCCTGTCAGACACTGTGTCCTGATTTTTGTGTAAAAAATATCGTCGCTATAAACGCGAGACTTGTATTGTCTCTGGCTCTGGCTTTGGCAGGTAATTTCTATCAGGACTCCAGGTCTCGGGGTGCAGATGGCACCTCAGCGGGGGCCTTGTGCTGTTGCAAAACATGCTGGGAAGGTCCCACGATGCCAGCCGACTTGACAAGAAGCTTCAGAGGACAGCAGGTGACTCTTGCTCGTTTCTTCTTGTTTGTTTCCATGGAAAGGGCAAAAAGGGCAGGCGGGACAACCCAAATCATTTACTGTCAAATCTTTGTTATATGGTCCAATTTCTACACCCACTAGTAGGTTTGTCTGGTACTGCAAATTATTTCACCGAGCGTGGTATAAAATAACACAAAAGATAACCCAACTCTGCTATATGCTCCCTTCTCTGTAAAGAGAAGAATAAAGAATCAGAGTGATCAGTCCTGAGAGATCATTTAGTTCAAATTTATGGACTGCTCCTGGTAATAGATGTTCCAGGCAGGACTGCGACCATGTTCCTCATTCTACTGGAAGGGCGAGCCCCCACTTTCAAAGAACTTCCAGCTTATTAGCTTTCTTCCGTCCTATCTGACTATGGACAATTATTTGGGATTCCATTAAACATTACCTGGGCATCAACGCATATCTTTAAGAGGTCTGAGGGAAGATAAGGCAGAGAACAGACACGATCTAAGGTGCTTGAAATTCAATCATCAAAGAGAAAAGATCTGGTCTTGGAATAGAATGGAGCATGTTTCTTCAGTCTGCTGGTGCTACTATAACGAAATAACACAAACTGGGTAATTTATAAACAACAGAGATTTATTCTTCACATTTCTGGGGGCTGGGAAGTCCAAGATCAAGGAGCTGGCAGGTTCAGTGTGTGATGAAGGTTGTTCTTCGTAGACGACACTGTCTAGGTGTCCTCACGTGACAGAAGGGACGGAAAAGGGAGAAGGGGGAAGAACAGTGTCCTCACCTGTCAGAAGAAAAAAAAGAGTAAAAAGGGCCTGAGCTACTTCCTTCCAGACCCCGATAGGCACTAATCCTTTTATGAGGGTGGAGTGCTCGTTACTCGGTCACTTGCCCAAGGCCCCACCTCTTAATAACACAGTGGAGATAAAGTTGTATCATGAATTTTGTAGGGACACAATAAAATCATAGAAAAGACTATGAAGTAGCATAACAATATGATTCTTAGGTAAACAAGCAGAGAAGGTAGGATAGAGTAAAGGAGAACATTGGCAGTAAACATTTCAGTCTGTGAAACTAGATACCCAGTGTATTAGTTTCCCAGGGTTGTGAAACAAATGATCACAAATAGCAAAATGCTTTCTAAGGCAATAGAAATTTATTGTCTGGCAGTTCTAGATGCTGGGAGTCGTGAGTACAGGTGTTGTCAGGGGCATGCTCTGTCAGAAGACTGACGAGAGCTTGTCCTTGCCCCTCCTAGCTTCTGATAGTTGACAGCAGTCCTTGGTGTCCCTTGGCTTGTAAAGGCACCATCCAGCTCCTGCCTTGTCTTCACGTAGACGTCTCCCTGGGTGTCTGCCTCGCTGTGTCTCTCTTTTTCTAATCAAGAGCCCAGTTATGTGCGATTAGGGCCACCCCAGGGCAGGATGACTTCATCTTAACTCGTTTCAGATAAATTCACATTCTAAGACCTCAGGAAGGTCATGAATTTTAAGGGACACCATCCAGTTCAGTACATCAGGTTTCTTTTCTCTTCAGCCACATCTTTTCTCCAATATAGTAAAATATTGGGAAGAGTTGGGGACATTTGCAAAGTTCAAGTCGAAAGTCAGAGATTCCAGCAGATGACCCAGAAATGCCATGAAGATACATAATCACAATTTGATTGTATAAATGTGAACTGGCTGGTAGACTTGAGATATGAACGTAATAAAAAGTTACCTCCGACAAGCTTCATTGTACTTTGTGGGACACGTCCAGGTGGAAGCAATACAGGCTTGGAGTAGAGGGACTTGTTTTAGGATTCTGGTTGGCAAATTGCTTCTTCAAAAATGTTCATGGAAAAGTAAGAATAAAATTCACTTCATTTAATTACCACGAGGATTAAATGAGATAACCTTAATGCATGGCGCCTAGCTCCGCAATTTCCTTAGTCGTCCTTTCCCCCTTCTTTTCCTATGGGCGTATTGATGCATTGGTGTGATCAACCGTCGGGAAGCTCTGCCTCCGGTGAGCAGATTTCTGCTTATTCAGTCCAGAAATAAAACTTGTCCTTTCCAGCCATGTAGTAAGATTGAAAGAGAGGGAACCGCTCTCTGATAATTCTGCTTTCCTTTTTTCTTTTTAGACACGCAGCCTCTTTTGAAAAGAAAAATAAATATATAAACTGCACCTTTAAGATGGATTTGCCTAAAAGTTTCTGAAAAAGTCTGTATTGAGTATATTATATTAGCCAAATAGCTCACTGCGTTGCAAGAATATAAACAGAATACGCCAGTTGAAGTACTTGCATATGAGTAGGTGTTTGTAACCGAGGGTCAGCCCTCGGATGGAGAATTTAGCAGCTTTAAGATGCAGCTTCTTCACGTCTTTTGTATCCTCTTGCTCACACTGGATTCTGAAGCCAGGGATCTTTTCTGCATGGAACTGCTCTGCCATCCTCAAACTGCTGAATGGGAGGCCGGAGCAGTACATGGAAATAGACCTGGTAAACAGTGTTTAAAATTAGTATGTGACAAATGCACTTTTTTTCTTTCTCATGGCTTCCCTTGGGCATTAATTAAATATAACATTTTCAAGCATTTTCTCTTGCAGAATCATTTCCTCCTGTGTATTAAAATATTCAAAGTATGAATGCAACAGACAGCAATATTAAATTCTAATGACTGTTGCTGAATAGCAGGGAGCTGGGTCATTCCCAGTCTGTAATAGATGCCAGTCAAACTGGAATCTTTCCCCATTAGCATGCAGATGAGTCAAGTCTGAGAATTACTTTGTTGGTGGGAGACTTTCTTTTTCTCCTAATGGGGAGCAAAAATTAGGGTATGTTGTTTCTACTTCTGGTTATATTTTTTTCTTTATTCTTTCTTTTTCTTTGTCTAGCTAACTAGCTAGCTAAGTATCTACATCTTCTGTATCGCTTATTTTCCTTCCCTCCTTCACTCCCTCTTTTCTCCCCTGACTTCCTTTCCTTTTCTTTCTATTCCATTCTTCAATGTAGACAGCTGAATTCTGCTATGTCAATGGTTTTTATCTCATCTATCATGTATGAAAACAATAGCAAAGACTAAACATTATCTACCATATATGCATATTAGACTCAGAAAAAAACTTGCCTCATTTGAAATGTTCTTTACTACTATAAATAACATTTATTTTTTCATGAAAGGTGCACTATTAATAGGTACATTCACATATTTCTATGTATTGACTTAAAATCTGCCTGTAAACATGTTGTTTAATTAATATTTATTTTACAAATAACATTGTTATGCGTGTAATGTTTGTGGAAAGTTTTGTTACCCAAAATGCTGTTTAGATTTTTAAAAATAAGGTTCTGAATTTTTCATTCATAAAAGAGTACACACAAAAAACTTATTTTGCTGAATGCCTATAATCTCTCCAAAACTCTCTTCCATCTATAAATAATTACTAAATGGCTTATTTTATCCATTCATCCATTTTTCCGTTAAAAAAATTATGGACTATCTGTCGTGTGCAGAATCTTTGATATGCTGCCTAGTATCGTAGAAGCTGCAAAAATATAGTTTCTTGTTTTCATGGATTTTTAATCTGCCAGTGGATATAATTATTTGCATATGCTATCAATAATGCAAGTACAAAAATGTCCATGATCAAAAGGTGTAAGCACATAAACATCTAAAACATTTCAGAGGAGATTTCATAATATGGATACTTACCACAAATATTAGAAGAAAATGTTGGGGAAAAATCCATGATGCAAATTTTAGATTTCTATTACTGAATAAGAGCCATCAGTCTGTGTTACTTAAATGTACAGAAAAATTAAACTATTGAGTTTCAGTTAATGGCTGGCTGGGTGTGTTTTGCTTGCAGGGGGTCTCTGCATTGCCAGGGACTAGAAGCAGCTGCAAGGTTACTGAATTATGTCCTTTCATACTGATTATGAATATATCTTTTGAAAAGCAATAGAAGTGGGTGAAACTGAAATAATTTTTGCTCTGCCATGTAGTTTAGTCTTTCAATTTAAAAATGATCTCTTCAAAGGTTAATACATTTTCTCTCAAGGATCTATTTAACTCAAGAAATGAACTAACAATTTTTTTTCCTGGTATCATTCCCATGTGTATGGGAAATTGATTCTAGTAGTATGAGATATCTAGTAGAGAAACCGTTCTCAAAATCAGAAGAGTACTGTGATTGCCTTGGGATCCACGCTGCAGTGACAATTCTAATGTTTCTGTGCCCCAAGCTTAAATGACACAAAAACATACCAACTCTTAGAATCACCAACAAATAAGAATAGGTTATTTTCTATGCGATGAAAATCTCAGAAGAAAAAAGATAGTGATAACCTTTCTATCTCTGCTTTATTACTTATCCACTTCTCAAACAATCTTGGTCTATCAAGGATAAGGCAATCAGTAATGCTTATGTTTCATTTATTGACCATAATAAAAGCAATCTTTAACGTTAACACCAAACCTTGAATTTAGGCATAACTAGACCCATATTTCCTGTAGTTACTATTTATAGGTAATGATACCGAGTGTAATGGCAAAATGGCAATATGATTTTAAAAAGTGGTTGGCCATGAACAGGTATTTTCTATTGTACTCTCTTGCCTGTGAGATGTATGCAAAGCAATTTGTTCCGTACAGCACACCTACAAAGACAGGAGAACAAGATGTTCAGTGACCCATCCATGTTCCATCATCAAACCAATAATAGTGCCAGGTTTGAAGCAAGATCTTATCTCCCCAAATACTGAATTTGCTCCATTACATTATACTGTTAAGTGTATTTTCCTCTAACTCATGATATATTGTAATTAATAACATTAGCTGTGATTATATATATTTTTTAGACAGAGTCTTGCTTTGTTGCCCTGGGTAGAGTGCCATGGCGTCACACCTCACAGCAACCTTCAAATCTTGGGCTTAAGCAATTCTCTTGCCTCAACCTCCCAAATAGCTGGGACTACAAGTGCCCAACACAACATCTAGCTATTTTTTGGTTGTCGGTGTCATTGTTGTTTGGCAGGCCCGGGCTGGATTTGAACCTGTCAGCTCTCGTGTATGTGGCTGGTGCCCTAGGCGCTGAGCTACAGGCACCAAGCCTATCTATGTATATTTTTAAATGTAGGAATTGATACAAATAATTAGGCCAATGTAGACGAGTGAAATGATAACCTATAGCTAAAATTATCTCAATGGAAATAGTTCCCTTCTTCTTGTGATGACAAAATAATTATTTTTCTAGTACTAATGAAAAAATATGGTTGTATTATTTGCTATAGAGTCTCGGAGCTTATTTTCAACTCTCAGATTTAACAACTAATTCTCCCGCACAATATATACTTAAACACTCTTTCCATTTTCTACTATGTTCCAGTAATGAAACTTGGAAAATTAACTGGTATTAGTGACTTGTCCAAGGTCATTCTGAAGAGAAGATAAGTTTTTTTTTTTTTTTTTGAAAAAGCTCTGGAACTTCCAGTCCATTGCTTAAGGTTCTGAAACTTAACGTTTTCTTCCTTCTTTATTATTTAACTGGCAAAAAGCTGTACTTTTTGAATGAAAGACCATACTGTTATGCGATACTCAACATTTATAAGTAGTGCACCTACCATATTGCCAGGATGGCTATCTGTGGATAAAGGTTATTTTAATTGAACCAATGCAAACAATTAAACTTTACTTTTTATTAAATAGTGAATAGTGAATATATTGTCTCCTAGAAAGTCAATGTGAAAAGACTCACCAATACTTTAGTTTCCAATTTTCCACATGTGTAGTGATTAATATTTCAAACTAAGTGACTAGGCAACATATTGTATTGGGAACATTTCTTCTTCTTAATGAGGATAGGAAGAAAGATTACATTCTTAATGCAAGTAGTTAGGTTTATTCACTAA
Organism: Perodicticus potto; assembly: GCA_963574655.1. Lineage (NCBI taxonomy): Eukaryota > Metazoa > Chordata > Mammalia > Primates > Lorisidae > Perodicticus > Perodicticus potto. Next base: position 56,656 of record CAUYRH010047627.1, on the reverse strand, counting down.
ACTAGATCATTCAGACAACCTTACTTTATTTGCTCTTCTTAAATGTTAGAAGGAACTTTAAGCTGTGCTCAGTATAATAAAAAGGTTCGAGATGCCGTCTCTTTGCAACATACTGTGAGTGGGTTAGGATCATTAAATATAAGTATTTTTTTGCTTGAGTAACACTTGGATTTATTTTATTTTAATTAAAAAGACATCTCTATTTAATTACTCCTTTGGTAGAAGAGAAAAAAAAAAAAACTCCTACAGGGATTCATTTCAAGCATACAGCTATTATATAATACGTTCTGTTACAACAGTAAATGTATGTACTTTCTTTTCTTCTACCACATGAAAAAAATAATGCTTGTTCTTAGTTATATTCAGGAGATGTTTAATCTACGTGATTCACTCTTAGCCAATGGTAAATAAAAAGTGTTTTTTAAATGAAACAAAATGGGGAAAAGAATTGATTTATAATTAAAAAAATAAGTATTGGAACTTAATGGAGGGATTATTGGGAATTTTGATGGCCCAAACTACTTTTTGTCTTAGGCTCAGAAAACCATCTTAGAGAAGGAAATTGAGGGAAAATTCAGTGTGTGGCAATAGAAACAGACCTCCATTGATATTTCTGAAGCCCTACTACGCTTAGCCTAACACCACACCACACTTCTCAGATCTTCATCACCTCAGTGCGACTACAAACTAAAAGTTCAAAGGTGGAAATATGTAATCAGATAAATATTCATAGTAAAATCCCTTAAAATAACTAGTGTAATAATTAAAATCATGAATCAAAATCCATTTTAAGTGTTACCATTAAGGTTCATTAACCTTAACACTGTTAGGTTCTATAAATGCCCTGCTGTGGTAGCATGGATATATTGACCAAGCCTTGTATAGAATAAAAAGCATATTACATGACAACCTATCACTGTTGACACCAGTAGCTTCCATTTAGTTTTAATTAAATATATACTTGTAATGGATTTAACAACCCTTAATTAATTTTCATACCAATAAATAAATTAAATGAATGTATAGGGAAAACCATCTGTTTCTCATATTTTATAAACCAGAATCTGGGTGACTGAATATATGTATCACTATGGTCAGTTGCTTAGTCATACACAAATTTATTTGGTGTATGCTAAATATAATTGTAGGCTGATCACAAATAAGCAAGTTAATAGCTTGTGGCTTAGTATAAACTCTACACCTTTCTTTTTTTATCTCTGCCACAGATTTGGAAGAAGAAGAGTTGCTTTGAACCACACGTCAAATACACAAACACTAACGGAAATCTGATTAGAAGAAAAGATCTTTGTATACTTTTCATGATATCTAACACCACAGATAAACAAAAAAGTCTTCAGAAAATCAGGTTGAAAACCCCTGGTATAGAGTATCCTTGCTAGAACAGTGCTCCATGGAAAAGGGCTCTCTTTCTCTCTCACCTCAGTTGGAATGAATCATTTAAGAATTTATGGAATCAATATTTCAAAGAACTTCTAAGAACCATTCATTTACTTATTTAGTATTTATTGAGAGCATACTACATGCCAGGCAATGTGGTGGATACTGGGTAGATGGGAGAAAAAAAGATAAATTTAGTTTCTGTTTTTAGTATATATCAAAATATGAACATTTAAGAAGTATAGAAAACTCGGTATAAGATCCTTTGTGAGTATACAGTAACTTAAAATAGATCTATTTTTGCCTGAGATGCCAGGAAAGGATTCTGTGCACAAAAACATTGTTTTGACTGACATTAGGAAGATGAATAGGCAACAATCATGTGAAATATGGTGAGAGATTTCTAAGCAGGGGAAAAATAAGATGGAGAATGTGTTGTGTATTCAAGGAATCAAATGGGTTAGCGGAATTGGTTGGAACAAAGAAAATATGGGATAGAATGAAGTAGAGCACTAAGATGTTTATATTGTGACATAGTGAAAGAAAACTTAATGACTTCTTTATGTATGATATTATGAATAATATTATACTTAAAATTATGTATACTTATATTATTAGCAAATAATGTACGTATACATACTACCTAGAATGCTTTTGTATTATTTATTTAAATAACATTTCAAAACATGGGACTAATAGTCATTTAATTTGTCACATATCAGGTCTTCACAGCTTAAATTCCTAGTCCCCTACAACTGAGAGCAAGCATTTAATGACACGTATTTTCTTTAACTTGTATTTTCTAATATCTTTAAAAGCTATTTCCATCCAGTCAGAATATTACTGAAGTTTTCAAAAGTGTAACTGGAAAGTTCAACAACAAGCCAGATAAATATACAGGGATATAGCCAGCAGGAAAGAAATAAATCGAAGCCACTTTCACTCATCCATTCACCCACTGGAAGATGAATTATAGGCTCCAAAACAACAGAAATATGAGTTGCACTGTTGGGTGATAAAAAAGAAATATGCGGGTAACCGAATAACTGGTCTTTTTTAATAGCTACTTTTTGTCTCCCAATTTCCCTCCTTTTCTGTTCTTGTCCGTCATGCTGGGTAACTACAATACAGCCACAAACAAATACGTAACCAAAAGCAATCTAAGTAGAATTGTAGGTTAAAATAAAGAGTAATGTAAGTTTCTGAATGTCATTATTTTCCACATTGTCTCAGTGACAAATGGTATTCTTTTAGAATAATTACAAGTTTTCTTTATCGCACTGACTGTTTGCAGCTACATGTTAACTGCAGAGGGCTGAGTTGAACTCTGTCTCTTTGGAAGAGTAGAGGTTTCAGAATGTAAATGAGGCAAAAAAAAGAGGGCACCTTGAGGTGTAATGACTGTAGGGATTACAGCTGAACACAATTCATAGCTCCCCAGTAAATAAGCACAATGGTTTTAACCCAGCACATTTATCACCAGGGAGCTTCCCATCCTGGTGGAGCTATAGTCTTTAGAAATGATACAGCTAAAGACAATGGTAAGGGTTTATGCTTTGCATTTATTCCATAAAACTTCCCCCCCGGAAAGATAATCCTCCAAAGGATCTTTAACTGTAGATCCTGTAAATCCTTTGATTTTAAGCCTGTTATTTTAAAATAAAAAATAACTTAGCTGTGACTAGATAGACCACAGTGGAAAGCAGACTTTTCTTTCACTAAATTGAGGTGACACGTCTGGGACAAACTGCTAAATGTGAAGCAAAGGATTGTATTATTTATAAGTGTATTATAAAAGTCTGCACCAGCTATTAGCAAGCAAAGATATTGTACTTAGCCTTCCACAATAAGCAGCTATAAAATTAATAAGATCTATGGCCTGGGAAAACTGATAGTATAGGGATATGATCCTTGAAAGGAGGAGAATATGAGAGCAAGTCCCACAGTCAATCTAGTTTATTGCCTGGAGCACCTTTCAAACCTTGACATTGAGAAATCAGGCTTCAACAGACAGCAGCTGATTTTGGGGGGAAGAGAAAGCAGAGAACAGGTATCAGAAATGCTGATGTATCTGGGATTTGTGGGACAGAGATGAGTTAGCACTGCAGAAAAAGAGCCTGTAAAATCTGTAAAAATATTTTCTTAATATTTGGCCAAAATTAAGCTGTATATGCTCAGGATAAGACTGTAAGGCCTGGCAGAAGGAAAGAATAGCCCCCCAAAGCGTTCTAAGATAAAACGAATCCTCAAAATCAAACAGTGCTAGAAAATATTGAATTGCCAGCCAGCCAGAATGGCAAGATCTTGGGGGAATATTTCAAATATTCAAATGAGACTCAGGAAATACCTCAGCTTAAGACTTGAACTACTTTAGCCTTAAGGTATGTTCTATCCTAGATTTTCCTGCCAAAGCTTGAAACTTAGCTTTTTTCCCCTCCTTATTTATACATTTTATGTTTACAAGAAGATTTATAGTTTGCTTGAATTCATTTCTAACTAATTGGATTGTAATATACATTATATTTAAATAACTTATATACAAAGATAATGTTTTGTTATATGACTGTACTTTTTTAAAAAGCAAAATATTTTATTTTCAATAGATGAAAACAAGTTTGTCCATCAGCATTAAAGACAATCATTTGAATATTAACGAAAATTAACTACTGCACTTTTTTTGAGCACTTCAATAGATGTATTCAACTTTGATTCTGCAATTAGATAATTTTTTTTCAGATTTGATATAAATGTTGTAAAAATAGTCACTAGTAAATTCACTCACTTCCAGGGCAAAAATCAACATTTTCTAATAAAAAAAAAATGATTCTAAGCAGAGCAAGATCCGCAAATCATAGTCACCATAAAAAATTACAAATACATAAAGAAACAAGAAAATGTATAGGTGGTAAAAATAAACCTGGAAATACGAATCTTGCAATAGCTATTATAAATATTTTGACAACTTAAAAGAAAATACGGGTGTAATATGTGAAGAAATGGAAGATTTCATTAGCAAAATAGAAAAAAATAAAAAAAGGCCAAATAAAAATTTAAAAAATCACTAGATGGGCTTAACATTGCAGAAGAAAATATTCAAGTACTTGAGGACTGACTAATAAAATCTATTCAACCGAGGTGCCAAGAAAGATTAAACAAACAAAAAAAAAAAAAAAAAGGAAAAGGGAATGTGAGAATGTGAGTAACATAAGTACCATGTGGAATAATATCAAGTGGTAAACTGTTAACAGCTAAAGTCTTAGAAGTAGAGGAGAGGTTGAAAAAACAAAACCTACATAAAGATATGATAGAAACAAATTTTCTAAACTTGATGACAAATATGTTCAATGTCATTCCAATAAGAGTTTAAAAAGAAAAAGAAGGGAACACTCTGTTATATCATACTTAAATTGTTGGAAAACAAAAATAAAGACAGGGTCTTAAAGTAGCTGGGGGAAAACAAAATCTTTTCATACAGGGAAACAACAATGATAAATCAGCTAATTTCTCATTAAATGTGCAAGTCAGAACACAATCGTATAATATTTTTAAAGTGATAAAAGAAAAAAACTTTCAATTTAGAATTCTCTGTTCATAAAAAAATATCCTTAAAAATCAAAGACAAGAGGCCAGGAGCAGTGCTGCATGCTTGTAATCCTAGCACTCTGGGAGGCCGAGGGGGGTGGATTGCTTGAGCTCATTAGTTCAAGACCAGCATGAGCACATGTGAGTCCCCTGTCTCTACTAAAAATAGAAAATCTGAGGCAAGAGGATCGCTTGAGCCCTAGAGTTTGAGGTTGCTGTGAGCTGTGATGCCATGGAACTCTATCCAGGGCAAACGCTTGAGAGTCTGTCTCAAAAACAAAACAAAACAAAAAAAATCAAAGACAAGGTACATTATTAGAATTTGTTACTAGCAAACCCACACTTCTGGTAATGAAATGTTAAATGAAGTTCTATAGGCTTAAGAAAATGATGCTAGATGAAAACTTATACCTAACTGAGGAATGAAAATTACTCAAATTGACAAATATGTAAGCATGTATGAATACGTATTTTCTTTCTTTTATTAGTTCCTTTAAAAATAATTGACTTTTGCATGGAAAAATAGTAATGTGAAGTATGTAATAGATATACATTGCATATGACAATAATATAAAAATGGAAGTATAGTGTTTTAATGTTCTCATTATATATGAGGAATGATGATACCAACTAAAGTAGTGTACCACAAGTTAACTTTGGATATTATCATTCCTAGAGAAATCATTTAACAAATTTCCAATCGAAGAAGTCAAATGGAACACTAACATCTGTTTGATTAACCAAAAAGAAGGCAAGAAAGAAAGAATGAAAAAGTGAGAGGAAGATGGAATGTAAAGGAACAGATTACATGATGGTATACTTAAACCTAATATATCAATAATTTCTCTAAATGTAAATAGGCTACATAGTTTAGTTAAAAGGCAGTTAAAAGAAGCCAAGCCATCTATATACTATTGTAAGAGAAGTACTTTAAATGTAAAAGTACCTATGGATTAAAAGTAAAAGGGTGGAAAATATACGTGCCATGGAACATAACTGGAACATATGGAATATATCTAATAGCTATATTAATATCTGGTAAAATATATTTCAAGAGAAATAGTATTACCAGAGATAACGAGTGGTACTTCATATTAAAATTCATTGTGAAGACATAAGTGCATTGAAGAAAGGCTAAGAAGACCTTTAAGAACGTAAGAAAAAGTAGTGTTATTTTTATTTTAAAACTTAAGAGCATGTCTCAGAATACCTATATCTATAACTGAGATCAATTTTAGTAATTGCTTTGATTTTCTCATAGGATTTTTGTGGAGGACATGAGGAGGACAGTTTGGTTTTCTGCACAGTAGTCATTTCTCCATTCTTCCTTGTCTCAGACACTTAATTTTGCTTGGATAGCAATGTGGCTGATCCCAAAGGATAAATTATGGTTCATCTAAGTCAATCAGCTAATCTATTTTCATTTTTCTAATGGTGGAAATATGTGTGGGCCTTTAGTTTCTCTTCTGAAAGAACCTGTTCATGTGAAAATGTGTCCTTACATATAGGAGAGTTAGGTATGGAGAAACCGTTTTAGTCTCATCCCTTTCATTCCTTCTTAGGGTAGAGTCTTCAGTGAATGAACTAAATCTAAAATGACCTATCTCTAGACCTTTTGTGTTGTGAGATTATTAAATGGCTTCCTTGTTAAAGTAACTAGTTCCTGGGCACAATATTTGCAGATTGACATGGCGTATTTAAAACTAGCACCATCAGAGCTCCAAGATGTATCTACTAAAAATGGGCTATATATGTAGCCAATATGAAGAGCCTAGGGAAATAATATGTCTAGATATTGGATATTTAATTCCTCCAAAGTTCAAAAATCTGCAAATCTATTCATTTACCCATTTATTTATTAATTTTGAATAATTTATATATATTTTAAAATTCTTTTTTATTTTTTATTTCAAAATATTAAAGAGGTACAAGTGTCTTTATTACATGGATGAACTGTGCAGCTATGTGTGGAGGCTTAAGGGAAGAGTCATATGCTTGCATAATGATGTGCTTGCATTATTAGTAATAATGATTTTATAAGCTTGAAACCAATATTCAATTATTAGTTGTAAGAAGACTAGGAATTGAATTGGGAATATGATTACAGAGGATGAACAAAGAAAAACAGAAATAGGAGAAAAGTGATTCAGGAAAGCCCTATTTTTGGTGCAAAACACTGTTTGGAGACCTGCCCCTCTAAAACTTTGAAAGCTGTCTTGAGGAAACTTCCCCCTCCCCCACAGTGCCTCTGCTGCAAGTGGCAGAGATTTTCTGCTCTGGTGGGGCTGCTTGCTCAGAGAGAATGAGTTTGGGGAGTTGAGAATGTAGAATGTTTAAAACTTGTTGAACATAGTAAGAATTACTCCAGACCAGATTAGCAAATACAATATCTCCTTTCTTCTGTCACTTTGGTATGTCCAGTAGAGTCTGTCTATCTGAACACAAGGTTTTCTGAGTGTTAACAATCACTTTTGATGATACAAGCACATCAAAGTGCTTGCATATGTAATAAAGACATATAAAAAATAAAAAAAGAATTTAAAAATATATAAATTAATTGAAATTAATAAATAAATCAGTGAAAGAATAGATTAACAGATTTTTGAACTTCAGAGGAATAAAATATCAAATATCTAGATATATTATTTCCCTAGGCTCTTTTGAGATTTGTATGGATGGACTAATTGGGGTCTTCTCTGACATCCTGCTCAGGGACTATTTTCTTCCCCCTGGACTATTCTCTTTGTTCCATAATCTGTTTGTGTTAAGATCACAAATACTTTAAAGCAATAAAAGTAACAAGTAATCCATACAAGTAATATAATTAGTTAAAGAAATAGTTTATTTAGAAAAATGCAAGCACAGCAAGAGCTGTGACAGGATTGTTTACCTTGCCTTCTTGAGATTTATGATTGAAACACTGGCGTATGAAATAAAAACAGAGCTAGCCTGGAATTCAGGCTGCATGCTGAAACCTCACGAAGAAGAGCTGCAGCCCCTTGATCCCAGCTACTTATAACTTTCTCTTTGTGTCTCTTGTCTCTTATTTTTTATTCTTATATGTCCTCTTGCCCCACTAAGCCACTGGAAGGGAACCCATAGTGTTGTTGGGGCTGGTTCCCTACAAATTGAACAATGATGAAGTCAAGACATTTAGTGTGCTCATCACCAGAGTAGTGTACATTGTATCTGATAGGTATGTTAGCCCTCATCTCCCTCCCACCCTTCCACTTTCTTAATTTCCAGGGTCCTTTATACCACTATATGAGCTTCTATATACATTGTTTAGTTCCCACTTATTAGGGAGAGCATGTGGTGCATTTGTTTTTCCATTTTGGGATGACTTTGCTGAGGATAGTGGCCTCCAATTTTCTTCAAGTTGATGCAAAAGACATTATTTCATTCTTTTTTATGGGTGAGTAGTACTCAATGATATATATATAAGTATATATATAAGTGTATATGTATGTAATCACGTTTTCTCTATCTATCATTGTCTGATAGGTACTTAGCTTGGTTTTATGTTTGCAAATGTGAATTGTGCAGTGATAAACATTCAGATACAGGTTTCTTTTGATATGATGACTTCTCTAGCTTTGGGTACTCAGTAGTGGCATCGTTAGATCAAATGGTAGGACCACTTTGAGTTTTGTGAGAAATCTCCGTACTGTTTTCCATAGAGACTGTCCCACCAACAATGTATAAGCATTTATTTTTCACCTTATCTGTGCCAACATTTATTCTTTTCTGATATTTTTAATAGTGGCCATTCTGATCTGGGTAAGGTGGTGTCTCCTTGTGGTTTCAATATCTATTTCCCTGATCATTAGTGATGTTGACCTTTTCTTCGTGTAATTGTTAGTCATTGTTTATTTTCTTTTGAAAAGACTCTGTTCATGTCTTTTGCCTACTTTTTTTGAGGTCATTTTCTTTTCTTTTGTTGTTTTGTAGTTATTTGTTGATTCAATAGTCCTTTATCAGATGTATAGTTTAAAAATATTTTCCCCCATTCTGCAGGTTGTCTACTTACTCTGCTGATTATTTACCTTATTGTAGAAAAGTTTTTAATGTATTTAAGTGAAATTTATTTATTTTTGTTGTTGCTATATTCGCCTTTTGGGTCTTAATCATAAATTCTTTGCCAAGGTTGATGTCTAGAAGAGGTTTTCCTACATTTTATTCCAGAATTATTATGGTTTAAGGTCTTACATTTAAGTCTTTATTATATCTTGAGTTGATTTTTGCATACGGTGTGGAGATACCGTTTCACTCTTCTGCAAGTAGCTATCCAATTTTCCCAGCACCATTTATTGAACAGGCTATCTTTTCCTCAGTGTATATTTTTGTTTGCTTTGTGAGAAATTAGTTGGTCATAGTTTTATGGTTTTATTTCCGGGTTCTCTATTTTGTTACATATATTTGTGTCTCTACCAGTTTATCAGAACCATGCTGTTTTATTTATAATAGCTTTGTAGCATAATTAGAATTTAGGGAATATGATGCCAGCAGATTTGGCTACCTGGGATCCTTTTGGTTCCATATGAAGCTTAGGATTAATTGATCTAGAAAAATGACAATGTTTTGATGGTAATTGCATTGAATTGGTAAGTCACTTTGACACAACAACAAGAAAACTCAGAACAATAACCTTTATAATATAGATGCAAAAATGCTAAACAAAATACTAGAAAATAAAATTCAACAGCCCATCAAAAAGATAATTCATCATGATCAATTGGCCTTTTTTCCAGGGATGCAAGGATGGCTCAATATATGCAAATCAATAAATATGATTCACCACATAAAAAAAGTAAAAACAAAGACCATATGATCATCTCAATAGATGTAGAAAAAGCATGTGATAATATACAGCCACTCCTTAATAATAATAACCTTCAGCAAACTAGGCATAGAAAGAACATACTTCAAAATAACAAAAACCAAATGTAATAAACCCACAGCCAACATGACAACGAATGGGGGAAAGTTGAAAATATTCCCACTTGGAACAAGACAAAGATTTCATTGTCACTACTTTTATTCAACATAATACTAAAAGTCCTAGCCAGGGCAATCAGGCAAGTGAAAGAAATAATGAATAAAGTTTCAGGTTACAAAATCAATGCACATAAATTATTAGCATATCTATATACTAATAATAGTCAAGCTAAGAGTTAAATAAAAAACTTGGTACCATTTATAAAGAAATGATAGAAATAAAATAAAACAAATAAAATACCTAGGAGTATATCTAACCAAGGAGGTGAAAGATCTCTGCAAGGAGAGCTACTGATGAAGAAATTATAGATGACACAAATGAAAAAACATCATGTTCTCATGAATTGGAAGAATCAATATTGTTAAATGTTTATACTGCCCAAAATGATTCGTTAATTTACTTGACAAATAAAAAGGAAGGATTATTCAAATTGCAGAAGATCATAAAACTATCTGGAGAGTCTGAAATTTCGAAACTAAAGGGCAATGGTATCCATCAAATCCTTATAAGAAGCCAATGCTACAAACAAATTTACATTTCAAAATACCCTTAGAAGCAGAGAAAGGATAGATTGAAACCAGCAGACTAGGGACTATTACCACTTAGGAGATTGATGCACATGATATATTATGAGAGTAGGAAGTAAAACTGCAGCAATGGGACAAAGAAAGAAGGAGAATATCTCCTATAGACATTGGAGAAGTAGACTTGATCAGGCTAGGGAATAGATTGAATGTAATTGTCAGGGAGAGGGCACTATTAAGGATAATGCCTGGTTTTTTACAGAGGAAGTTGTGTTAAATATTAGAAATATTGAAGTTGCAGTGGACCTGAACTTCAAAAGAGGGATCTGGACTGAATTGATCTCTTATAGCCCCCAGCCCCTAGTCCAAGCCCTGTTAGGAGTTAGACTGCAGAACTCCTCTTCCCTTCCCTCTCTCAAGCCCCCGAAATTGTCTTCCTTGAAACTTAGGAATTGGGCCTCATAGCAGGTGAGTGGCAGGTGATGGAGGGAAGCAGCTTCATCTGTATTTACCACTGTCAGCCACTCCTCATCACTGGCATCACCACCTGAGCTTCATCCACCACACTCTCTACCTCCCACTCACCATCTGTGGAAAAATGGTCTTCCATGAAATGGGTCCCAGGTGTCAAAAACGTTGGGGACCACTGTTTTATAACATCAACTATTACATGACTGACTCCAATGAAAGACAGCAGGCCCTAGGACTCGGTCCTATGCTTTTCAAACTTTGATCTTACCTATAACAGATGTATAAGCTGCTGACTCAAATGAACCCTTTCATCCTTAAACTGCATTGATCTCCAAACTCACATGCATGTTGTTTACTTGATATTCCAATTGGATTTCTAATATGGCCTTGAGAATCAACATGACCAAAACAAAATTCTTGAAGACCACTAGCTCACTGTATTCCTCTAGGCAACATAATTTTACCCCCAATCTGGGTCTTATCCTTGATTCCTTCAATTTATTAACCTCCCATAGCCAAGCTATTAGCAAGATATTTCAGCTCTATAGAAAAAATAGATTCAGTATGTATCTATTTTTTTCTCACTGATACTTTCTGATTCCAAGTAAGCATCCTGTCTTTCCTTAATTATTGTCATATCCTCCTCCTGGGACTTCTAGCTCTTCCTCTTGGCTTTGTACACTCTAATCTTCAGTGAGCAGGCAAGTGGTATGTTGTGAAAACAAATCTAATCATGAACGTTTACATAGTCTAAAACTTCCTTCATCTTTACATACACAATCAGAATGAATGCCAATCTACATAGTTCTACCATCTACCATCCCCACTCCCAGCTTCTTTAGCTCTATTTTTCTCAACATGTCTAGTTTCTTGTTCCGTTAAGGCCTTTGTACTTTCTGATGGCTTTGCCGGGAACACTTTGATTCCTGTTCTTCTGGTCAGCTCATTCTGGAGCTCTCAGATAGGGTGACTAGTCTTCATTAGTTACTGTAATATAACAGCCACAGTGTTGGTACATATAATATGAAATCATGATATTAATTTCTTTGTTTGCTTATTTATTTACTCTTTTCATACACTAGCATATAACTGTAAGACAAAAGATCTTTCTTATTTACCACTATTCCCAGCTGAGCAGTGTAATTCCTTGTGCTGGATGAGCACTCAACAAACACTTATGGAATGAAATAATGAAGTACTGCATAAAAAATGGGAAAAGAAAATGCATGGCCCATAACATAAGGGCATTCCAATACTTAATTATAAAATAGATGACAGCAGGAAGACATTAGGATAAGACAGTGTAAAGACAATTCATCTTTATGTCCCAGTACATGGACCAGGGCTTGACACATGGTATGATGAATATTTTATTGGATGCATTAGGAAGAAGGAATTCAACAATAATAGTACTAGATGATTATGTGCTGTTATTTGAGTATAACACTTTCACAGCAACACTACTGATAAGGAAAGTAAGATCGAAAACGTTAGGTGACTTGCTCAAGTTGTATACATACACAAGTGGCAGAGCCAACGTTTTGACCCTATCGTCTGACTGTAAAGTAATTAATCCTTTCAGTATTAGTCGTTTCTGACATTTTCCACAGCATTAAGTGTTTCAGAACAGACTTTACATTTGGTGATTGTGAGGTGTAGATATCTTCAGAGAAGGGAAGGTGGTTTTGTTGGAGTTACAGTAATGTTTTTCTTACTCTGGTAGACTAAGAAACAAAGAACACTTAGGAAAAATTGTCTGTTCAGGGGTGGGAGACTCAGGAGAATATCTCGAGATAAGGGAGTTGTTGTTGCTGTCATTGTTAATTTTATTCGTGTTTTTTTTATTTAATACCAAAATAAATTGAGCATGTTAAATTCAAAATAAACAATGAAGAAAAGAAATTTTAAAGTACACAAGAGAGGATCATTGGCAGAATATGATCATAAAAGTATGAGGGTGACATATACATAATAGTATAAGGGTGACAATAAATGAATGGTTGGATAAACATCTTTGACAGAAAGAGAGAATGCTCCTTCACAGAAACAGGGTAAATATATAAGAGTAGGTATAGTGAAGTTAACAACTCATGAAAAGTAGGAGACGAGAATGCTGAAGTTATGGCAGTGGTGGAGGTTTTGTTCTGTGAAGAATAGAAGGCAGTGAAAAAACAAGTGAGTCTGGGAGGTTGATTGTAGATTGAAGTAAAACATTCTTCAAGGACTAGAAATCACAGAGGTCAGACACATGGGGTCAGTTTAAGGAGAAAGCTGAATGGATATGAATTTAGTCCTGGTGAGGTGAGTTCAGATGATTTTGGGTTGCAGATCATATGGGCAGTGAGACTGAGGTTACTGTAAAGTAAATTTCAGCAATTTTTTTTTTGTGATACAGAATTGATTGAATAGTAGGAGTTTGATGAATATATCAAAGAGGAAGTATTGTGCATATTTAACCTGGAGAGAGAGAGAGAAAGAGGAGAGAGAGAACTGTTGTCTCTTTCGAGAAAGAAACTTAAGACTCTACAAACAGACAGGTAGTGTAGATGGACCTTACTCTCCAAAGAACTCCTTCCAGTCCTCAAGAATGAGTGCTCAGAGGATTCCTGTCTTGCCAGAGAACGAGAGCCCTTGTAAGTCACCTCTAATAAACTCATCTGACTCACTGACCTGGACTGGGCTGGATCATTTCTTTGGTCTCTTGGCCTTATTTAAGTTCGAAGGGCAATTTTTCTACATTATTCTGGGATCTTCCCCAAACACAAAAAGTCCTAACCAAACCAAGGTCATTTACAATAGAGTTTTCCTTTTTATTTTCTAGGAAATTATCTTTTAAAATTTTCAACTACTATCATGGGTACATAATAGTTGTATATATTTATAGGGTACATGTGATATTTTGATACAGGCACACAATGTGAATTAGTCAAATCAGGGTAATTGGGGTATCCATCACCTCAGGCATTTATCATTTCTTTGTGTTGGGAATAGTCTAATTCTTCTCTTCCAGTTATTTTAAAGGACACCCTAACTCATGGATTACAGTCACTTTGTTGTGCTACCAAATATTGTTCATTCTATCTATCTAACAATATTTTGGCATTCATTAACCATACCCTCTTTATCCCTGTACCCCCCCCCACTACCCTTCCCAGCCTCTGGTAACCATAACTTTTTTTTTTTTTTTTTTGAGACAAAGTCTTACTATGGGTAGACTGCTATGGCATCACAGCTCATAGCAACCTCCAACTCTTGGGCTTAAGTGATTCTCTTGCCTCAGCCTCCCAAGTAGCTGGGATTACAGGTGCCCACCACAATACCTGGCTATTTTTTTGTTGTAGTTGTCATTGTTGTTTTAGCTGGCCCAGGCTGGGTTTGAACCCACTAACTTTGATGTATGTGGCTGGCGCCACAACCACTGTGCTATGGGCGCAGAGTCTCTGGTAACCATGATTTTACTTTCTGTCTCCATGACATCAACTGCTTTGGACATTCACCTCCCACATATGAGAGAGAACACATGAGATTTGTCTTTCTGTGCTTAATTCATTTAACATAATGTTCTTCAGTTCCATCCATGTTGTTGCAAATGGCAAGATCTCATTCTTTTTTGTGGCTACAAAATATTCCACTATGTATATGTCCCACAGTTTCTTTATTCATTTATCTGTTGATGGACACTTAGGCTGATTAAAAATCATGATTATTGTGAACAGTGCGGCCCTAAACGGGGGAGTGCAGATACCTTTGTGATATGCCAAATTACCCATTTAGGAGTGGGATTTCTGGTTCATGTGGTAGTTCTATATTCAGCTTTTGGAAGAAACTCCATTCTGTTCTCCCTGTTGGTTACATTACTTTACATTCTCACCAACAATGTACGAGGGTTCCCCTTTCTCCATATCCTCACCAGCATTTGTTGTTGCCTATCTTTTTGATAAAAGCCACTTTAGCCAGGATGAGATGATAGCTCATGTAGTTTTGACTTGCATTTCTTTGATGACTAGTGAGGTGGAGAGTTTTTTCCATATATAAGCTGAGCATTTTTATGCCTTCTTTTGAGAAATGTCTAATCAGATCTTTTGCCCCTTTTCATTGGATTATTTGATTTTTTTATCCTATTAAGTTGTTGGAGGTTTTTATATATTTTAATTATTAATCCTTTGTCCAATGGGTGATTTGTAGGTATTTTCCCACATTTCCTTGTTGTCCAGAAGATTTTTTATCTTGATATGGTCCTCCTTTTCCAATTTTGCTTTGACTGCCTGTGCTTTGGGTGTTTTACTCAAGAAGTCTTTGCCCAGACCCAATGTCCTGGAGCATTTCTCCAGTGCTTTTTTTGTTTGTTTGTTTGTTTTTTAATTTTCCTTTTTTGGAATTTCATAGTTTCTGGTCTTGAATTTAAATTTTTATTTTAATGTATTTTTATTTTTTTTAATTTTTACATATACATGTGTTTATTAGGTTTCCGCTTTTTGCCTTCACAGAGTTTAAAAGGCTTAAAATTTAATAACAAGAACAATGTTTAAGATAAGGACTAGAAACAAAAACCACATAAAGAATGAACGAAGATAAATACATTCAGAAAAGAAAACAGACGATTACTGCATCAAAATATTAAGCAATATTAATAATAATAATGCCAAGAACGTAATGTTCACATTGTCAAATAAGAATTTGTTTATTATAGAATGCTTTGACTCTGAGGCTCAGTATGAAGTCATTAGTTAACTTCTTATTTTTTTTCCAAAGTCTCATAAAATACACAACTAATATTATATAAATAAAAGTAAAAGAGAGTTTCAGAAAACAGATCATGCCAAATCTTATAGACAATAGAAAAAGAAGAAATATTTCAAAATCATTCTACTTGATCTGGATACCCTTGATATTGAAATTGGAGAAAATATATTGTTATAAAGGGAAATTACAAACATATTTCACTTATAAATGGGGATGCAATATCCTAAACAACATATTGACAAGTTGAATTAAAAATGAATGTTTAAGTAATGTACTTTGGTCAAAACTGAATCCAATTTATGTGAGAATTAGTCACTATTTTCTTTCCTTTTTTTTTTTTTTTTGTTTTCTTTCCATCACCCCCTTGCTCCTTCTCTCAGGAACACATTATTCTTAATGAAACATCACAGGAGTGGAGAAGCATGAAATCTATGTATTCAACTTTGATTTGAGGACAATAAATGACAATTACCGACACACTGGGGCACAGGGGAGGGAGAGAGCAGACTTTAATCTATTTTTCTTTTTCTTTCTTTCTTTTTTTTTTTTTTTTTTTTGAGACAGAAACTCACTTTGTAGCCCTGGATAGAGTGTCATGGCATCACAGCTCACAGCAACCTCAGGCTCTTGGGGTCAAGTGATTCTCTTGCCTCAGCCTCCCAAGTAGCTGGGACTACATGTGTCACATACAATGCCTGGCTAGTTTTAGAGGCAGGGTCTTGCCTTTGCTCAGGCTAGTCTTGAACCTATGAGGTCAGGCAATCCACCTGCCTCGGCCTCTCAGAGTGCTGAGATTACAGGCATGAACCATGGTGCCTGGCCTCTATTTGATTTTTATATACAGCAACAGATAAGGGTCTAGATTCATTCTTCTGCATGTGGATATTCAGTTTTCTCAGCACTGTTTGTTGAAGTACATATCCTTTTTCCAATACACATTCTTGGTTCCTTTATCAAAAGTATCGTTTTGTGTTCTATGTTTAGGAATGTGATCCATTTTGAGTTATTTTTGTAAAGGGTGTAAGGTCTGTGCCTAGATTTGTTTTTTTTAACACATGATGTCCAGTTGTTTTAGTACCATTTGTTGAAAAGATTTTTTTCTCCTTTTTGATTGACTTTGGTCCTTTATCAAGGACCAGTTATATTTATGTGGGTCTATTTCTGAGTTCTCTATTCTGTTCCATAGATGTATTTATCTACTTTTCAGCCTGTCACATAGTCTTGATTACTGTTGCTTTATAATATGTCTTGAAGTTGGGTAGTCTTAGTTCTCCAGCTTTGTTCCTCTAATAGTCTGTTGGCTATAATGAAGGGTGATTTTTATTCAGCCACTATCATGTGCCAGCAAGTATAGATGTTAACTATTAACCCTTGCAGAAACTCTTTTTGTTGTTGTTGTTGTTGTTTTTAGAGTCAGAGTCTCACTTTGTCACCCTTGGTAGAGTGCTGTGGCACCACAGCTCACAGCAACCTCCAGCTCCTGGGCTTAGGTGATTCTCTTGCCTCAGTCTCTTGAGTACCTGGGATTACAGGTGCCCGCCACAACGCCTGGCTCTTTTTTTGCTGCAGTTTGGCTGGGGCCAGGTTTGAACCTGCCACCTTCAGTATATGGGGCCGGTGCCCTACTCACTGAGCCACAGGCACTATCCAACCCTTATAGAAACTCTTAAGGAAAAGAATGTTCAACATCCTGAAATTGCCCACATTCACACAACTAATAAATGGTACGAATAGAAATTGCATTTGTATTTGCCTCATTTTTCCCTGCCCTTTCTCCTGTGAACAGTGTAAGAAAGAGGAGAACGAGGGAAGGTGATACTTACTGGGAAGGAGGGATACCTCTTCTTTAGAGACTCAAAAGAGAAGAAAGAAGAATGCGTGTCAATAGGTTGGATGAGGGAAGGATAGGGATTCAGAGAAATAGCAGCATTTTTAAATAGCTATTGAGGGGAAGTGGCTAAATGTAAGTAAATGAGTGGTTTATCAATAGGTAGGCTGAGCCATATTCCCAGAAATAAAGCCCAAGTTTAAATTATTTTTCAGGACTTTGGAGTCACATATGAATACACATCCCTAATACTTTTAATCACAAATTACATTATTTGGTTATCTCAATATTTGAACAGTAAACTCAGAGGAATATACATCCCTAAAAATTAGTTTCTTGCCTTAAAATGGCATAAATTAAATTTAAATAAACCAAAATATGTATTACATTCACTGGAAAAGCTAATTATGCAGCAACTTTTTCTTGAGAATCACTTTGCAGAGCAAAAAAATCTAAATAATTACCATTTAGTACATTTTTATAAATACTAATTTTGGAATAGTGAGCATTTATTTTTTTGAGAGGGCTATATCTGCCATGGGAAATATTAATCTTTTAACTACAGTTAAGAAAAGCTTTTTAACTACAGTCCTTTTGTTTACATGTTTATTATACATTTATTATTTATATTGCTAATAGATGGAAGCAAAGAAAATAATCTAAAATTACACACATATATATGCATTTGATTTTCTCTAAAATGTCATGAAAATGGCATTTGTGATAGAAACGTTATAGCACATTGTATTTTTAGATAATTTGCATTCCACCCACATGAAAGCTTTAGAAATCCATTCCAGTTGAAAATTAATTATTCCTGTCCTCAATATTGCCTTTGACAAGGTAAGAAACAGTTGGGTTCATTCTAATTTGCTTCAAGTGGTGGTAATTAGAGAGGGTGTGAAGAACAGCTCTCTGCTCAATTCTCTCTAATTATTATAAGACACATAATAAACCTCTTAGGAGAGCAAATGCTTTGAGTCCACTACCTCCAACCCTCTGGAAATATAAAGTAACATGTTCTCTTCCTCTTTCAGTTACTCATTACTGAGGAGCCACTGCACATTTTCCAGGGAAAACATTTTTGAAGACATTTGAAAGGTGAAAATGTGAGCAGACTGAAACTCTCTGAAGATGTTACCAAGTTTTGCTATCAAATCATGTCCTAGCTTGTATTATTAGTGTGGCATTATGTATAACATATAATTTGTTCCTGATGAATTTAATTTAGTTTCAATTCCGTTCAGTCTTTGGAGATAAGCTTGAATCTGAGTTGTTCTCTCTGTCATTTTGTGCTCAGTTATGGATCATGTGCGAATACGAGGAGCGCGTGAATGTCGTCCCCTCTTCCCTGCGCTAGCACAGGAAACATCCAAGCCCAGTGCTCACCGACGCTTGTTGGACACCGAGTTCCAGTTTCAGCAGGGTCCAGCGAATGTTCACCATTTTATCCGTATTTATGTGTTAGAAGCCACACACCATGTTTCATAGGGTTTTTTTGGTGATTAATCAGAAGACCTCAAGTAAGAATTGCAGAGGTAGGGAAAAGAGTTGAGATCAGGAGAGCCCGGGACTGGGTGTTGATAGTCGGAGGCAGCAATGGAGCTTTGCTAAGGACTATTCCATTTTGTTCTGGAATCAGGTAGTTGTGGTAGGCACAATAATGGCCCTTCAGAGATGTCTGTGCAGCAATCCCTGGAACCTGTGAACACACTACCTAACATAGCAAAAAGGACCTAGCAGATGTAATAAGTTAGTGGACCTTAAGGTGGGGGGTTATCCTAGGTTATCAGAGTGGGCGTCATCAAATCCCTTCAGCCCTCAAAAACAGAAAAGTCTCCAGCTAGAAGATTCCAGAAGGGGAATCAGAGTAATTCCAAGCATGAAAAGGATTTGGCATGCTGTGGCTGGCTCTGAGAAGTAGGGCCCACTTTGAAGGATGAGAGAGAAGCTTCTTCTGGAAGTTCTGGGAGGCCTCTAGCTGCCAGCCAGGAAGGAGATGAGGACTTCTTTCTTGCAATTCCGAGGAACTGGATTTTGCCAACACACTGAAAGAGTTAGGGAGCAGATTGATCCCCAGAGCCTGCCCAGGAGTTCAGTAGGGCAGCACTGTGACTTCTGCCTTGTGACACCCAAAGCACAGGAACCAGCTAAGCCAGACTTCTGCCCTGCAGAACTGTGAGAGAATAAATCTGTATTGTTCCACGGTGCCAAACTGTGTGATTCGTCTAGCGACAATTGAAAACTAATACAGCAATTCATGTCACCTTTAACAATTTTATGTATACTTCGGTTAATTTTTTAGGTAAACCAATGATGATGATGATTTCTTGAAATAAAATTTTTGCCCAATCTCATCAAATTTACTGTCATTTTAGATTCCATGATTACTAATTTACTCTTAGTTTTTACCCGTGAACCACATTAAATATAAGCGATCTGTGCCAGTCTTTAATTCATAGGAAAGTGTTTCTATTCATATTATCTAAATTGTTATAGAAATTTAAATACTTCGATTTATCACGACCCTTCATAAACAGACGCCACATTGCAGTTGTTAAGTCTTCCTTATGTAATGTCAGGACATCTGGGTCCTTCAGTGACTCTCACTCAAATTAGGCGTCCTTCAGCAATGGCCTTATTTCTGAAAAAGGGAGTTTCATTGTGAAACAGGAGAATTTACAAAACGATCATTGAGATTTTTGCCAGCCCTGCGACCTGGGATTCTGGGGACAGTGTACTGAGGAACAGGCGGGGGCCCGCAGTGGGGGATGGAGAGATGGAGACAGTCCCCATTTCATCCTTCCCCGAGAACTATTGTGAGGATCAACATAATAACAATGGTTTTCCTTTCTACCTGCAATTGCTTTCCATCTGGGACTAGCCAGGGGCTCACTTGCTGTCCCATTGTCTTTCACCGGCTTCAGGCCCCTCCATAGGATGTTCTTTCCCTTTTCTGACTTGAAAAATGCTTAAAATTTATTTAAAATTAGTAAAGCAGACATATTTTGATATTCCACTTCTGTCAGTCATTCATTAACATTTTCAATTATTCCCCAATCCGTGAACAAATTCTTTAATTTGCTATCTCTATGTTGTTTCAAAAATCTTTTAGCATATTTTATTACCTTCATCTAAATATTTTTGTTATATAATAATAATCATCATCTGGCTCAGGCATGGCATTGCCTTTTTAAGAAATAAGCCCAGTGGCACTTTATCATCAAATACACGAAGCAGTAGCATTAATACTTGTGGTATGACAGAATAATTCCCATGCTACATTAAACAAATGTTAATAAAATTAATCTCTTATACAGCGTGGTGATTGCAGTATGGTGCCCGAATCTCTTCAAAGTTTGAAAAAAATTTACTAAACTATCACAGGATGTTATCAATTAAATGGATATATTTTGTGTAATATAACACATTGCCCAGAAGGAGCAGGAAAGTTTTGGGGGGGTGGGAAGGGGCAAGAAACTTTGTTGAACTCATTTTATTATGCAGCTGCTTAAGGCTGAGGTATCATTTTCACAAAGTATGCTTATTAGCATAAATATGAACCTAGAGGGTTGGATTTTTTTTAGACCTGGCTTATAACTGCCATGCCTGTAACTTGTTTTTTTATTCCCCCATCAGGATATTGTTTTTTTCGGCGTATGTGTTAACTTAATACTACATTTTTAGGGTATGCCTTCTACACCCTGATCTCTGCTGTGGAGTGGGGCTTTGGAACAGACCTTTCCATGTTTTAGAAGGAGCAGCCGGAGGACAGCAGGCTGCAGGGAGATTGCACCGGCTGCCTGCACCACCTGTTTGCATGTTCTTAGCAGTCGACTCTGGCTTTTATGTGATATAAACGTTTCTTAACTCACAAACTCTAAGGATTCATATCTGTATGTGAAGGGGCTTTTCTTCTACACTAACAAATCCCCCACCCGTCCTCTGGAACTTTTCGCCTTTCACTATGCGTTACTGATCCTTTCCCCCAGATTTTTTCTTCTCTCTCATCTGGATTCTTCTCAGACATATAAACATCCTCAAGTTTCTCACATCTTAAAAAAAAATCTTTTCATTTCACTTTTTCTTATGTCTTTCCCCATGTCCAACTCTCCAGAATTTCCTAGAAAATGCAGTTTCTACTTCTGCATTTCCTACTTCAACTTCAGGCTACTCCTTATGACTTCCAATAGCGCCAGTTCCTTTAAGAGGCTAAGATTAACTGGAATTTTCCAGGACACATTTTAATTGATTTGTTAGTGGCACGGGACACTATTGACCATTCATTCCTGATGGACTAGTCAAAACACAGATTTTCAGTTATAAGATGAGTAGGTTTTGAAAGCTACTGTACAGCATGGTGACTGCCGCTAACAGTATTGTACGCAGATTATTGAAATTGGCTAAGAAAGTAGAGTTTTGTGTTTCATCACAGAACCAACCAAAAAGAATTAGATGGGCTGATAAAGGTATTAACTAACTGGATAGTGGTGATCATCTCACTATATACATATAGTATTTGTATGTGAAATCGTCATGATGCATACTTTAAAGTTATACATTTTTATTTGTATTTATTATACAATTATATCTTAATAAAGCTGGAAAAAAATAGGAAATCTCTTCCATTAGCTTTTGATATCACATTCCCTGCTTTTTTCTCCCCCCTCTTGCTGTCTGCTTTGTCTCCTTTAATGCTTATGCAAATGTTGTATTTCTTAACACTTTATTTCAATCTCTTATTTTTTTTTTTTCGGTGAAATGTGCAGTCTCCACATGGAGGCATCAAAGGTACGTCAAGCTCAGCATGTCCATGACCGAACCCATAATCTTCCCACCCACACCTGGTCCTTGATTTTCTCCCACATCCTCACACCTGTCCTGTGTCAAATCCATCACCAAATCCTGTGGATTTTTCCTTCCAAAGTGTTTTGTGTAATCTGTCACCCTCTATATTTTTACCGACTGTACCCGAGCTCAAGCCTCCCTCCACCTGATGACTAATTTAGCTTCTTGACAGGCCCCCCTCATCCATCCTACCCACCTTTCAATGCCTCTATGTATTTCAGCCAAGATACACTTTCAAAATGCACAACTTTGCCACGTGTGATCTCAAAACTCTTTAGTCACCCTTCACTGTAGAGTTAAAAACTCACACAATTTTAAATTAGGTAAAAACGGAGTATTTCTGCATATCCTGGTCCTAGCTTTCTTTTTCTTTTTGAATTAAATCATAGCTATGTACATTAATGCAATTATGGGGTACAAGGTGCTGGTTTTATATACATTTTGAAATATTTTCATGAAACTGGTTAACATAGCCTTCACCTCATTTTCTTAGTTACTGTGCTAAGACATTCATATTCTACTCTTAGTCGATTTAACAGATCCTAGCTTTCTATTTAGGCTTTCTCTCAATACCCCTTCCTGCTCATTCCCTACCACTCACCTTGCCCATCTTTTAGCTTTTGGAATGAGTCCCTTTCCCAACAAGGCCAGAAGCATTTCTGAGCGTGTTATTTTCTCTGCTGTCACCTCTTTTCTCTAGAAATGTAGTGCCTACTTACTCAGGTCCGAAGTGAAAATGTCTTCCTCACTGAGCTTTCTTAACATCATTTCTTTGTATTTTTTGAGTTTTTCTTCTTATTTTTGTCTGGTACTTATCTCAATTAGTACTTATGCATTTATTCATGTGATACTTGGAATAATTTCCCATTTTCACTGGAATGGTAGACCCATGAAACTTGAAAATGTATTATCATTTTACTTGTAACTCACTTTTTTTTTTATTGCCCTCCACCCCTGCCGTAACTCACTTTGTAGTTCCTAAATATCCCATAAATGTTTCCTTTATGTTGAATAAATAATTCTTGTCATTCTTAAGCTGTAACCAAAATACAAACTCCTCTGCACTTGTGCAGTCTCTGCATTTGCACATACAAACCGCACCACTGTGAACCCCTCACTTACCCTTGTCAGTTTGTCTTCATTACCTTGCATTTTTAAAAAATATTCCTATACTCGTAACCTATTCAACAAAATTCTTCTACCTATTTGTCTTATTACTGTTTCTTCCGTACTTTACGGCTGGAATCTGCTATGAATAGTTTTGGTAGAGTTAAGGTAGCTTACCCTAAATATTTCTTCTCCAAGTCTTTGCAGAATTGCACTTTTGCTTAAAGATCATCAGCTACAACATCTTCTAGACTTTCTCACTGATGTCATCGGTTGCCCTCCGGGTCGTTCTCCAACATTTACCAAAGGCTTTGCAGCCCATCAAGTTATACACTCATTCCAGTAGTCCAAGATAGGCTTGAGCAACATAGTGAAACCCTGTCTCTAAGGACAACATTTATAAAAATAGGTAATGAGTTCTTACCATGTTCTACACTCTTCTATTGCACTATTAAGTAACACATGAAAGTCTTCAACTGTTAACATAGCAGCGAAGTGGGACAACACACAAGAAAATCAATCACCGATTTAAGGAGGGGGCAGAAATTAAGGTGGGTATGTAGTTTAGATTATTGGAGTAGTCCGGAAAAACGTATAAAGAGAAATTACCAATTTTCACAGCCATTATTGTCGAGGTGGTGATGTTTAAAAGCTTGAGTCCTGGCACATGACTTTCAGGAAGGCAAAAAGGACAGTGAAAGGCATATCTGGGGACCGATAGCTGCTGCAGCTATAAATTTGCCCCGTGTTTCTTTTCTTGTTCGTCTTCCTCTCCTGCTCCCACAGACCACACACACAGAAACACAACAGATTATCAGACACCACACCTTCATCTTTGTGTCTGTGAAATTATTAACCCATGGAAGAGTGAATAGAGACAGGAGGGAAGTTCAGATATTCTTCCGTTCCAGGACGACGACCTGACTAGAGAAAAGCGACTTTCTGGAAACCTTATCCTATCCATTCCCCTTCCAAGGTGCCTGATCCCCCTCCCCAATGAATTCAACAGACACACCACCACCTTCTGCCTTCCCAGGAGTTCAGGTTAGTGTGTGTTTGTGTGTGTGTGAGAAAGAGAGAGAGAGAGAGAGAGAGAGAGAGAGAGAGAGAGAGAGAGAGCGCTGATTCTGATTCATTACTCCTTTTGTTTCTCTGATATTTCTGGGCTTGAATTCACAGGGGAAGCCACTAATCTGCACGTAGTTGACCTTCTAGTTTTGAAAGAAAGTCCATCAGTTACACGACTGCATGTAAAAAGAGACTTTCAATTTCACTTTTTACTTGACCTCTTTGTAAAATATGATTTTGGTGACTACTCTACCACTTCCTGGAATTCTCCTTTACACATTCCCGTCCGTGATCCTCCCCTGATTATCCTCTGAGAAATGGCCCCTCCTATGTGTTTTGAGGTAAACTGCAGTGCCTGTCCTATAGTGCGATCTACTGCTCATTCACCATCAGAACAGACTCATCATTCACCACTGTTCTCAGACCCAGAAGGCATAAGTCGCTAATATGTGACTTTCACGTCTGTAATTTTTTTTTCACATTCTTTTCCCTCTGCTTAAAATAGCTTTCTTCCCTACCTCTCTCCCCTTTTCTAAGTTCCTCAATAACCCTTTTTATTTTATCAAGGAAAGGGAAAAATCCAAAATTAAAACAAAATAGCATTAGTATTTAGTGACATTGCCTAGCATGTCGGCACTCTCTTGTCTGTTCCATATTTTGACTCACTTTTTGTGCTGCTCTCATGTTTGAGTTAGCTTGATTTCCCTCTTATGTCTTTGTGAGACATGAGCTCTTGCAGCGAATTGGCTTTCTTCAAAAATTTCACGTATACATTAGTAATGACATGTGTTATATTAATACATTTGAAGCATAATAAATATTTGCTATGCACAAGATTCTCATAAAAAGACAACTCATATATTGGATCAAAGCTTTCTTAGAAACATTGATATGGTTTCTCTTTGTCTTTTTTAAACTTCAGAATGTTATGGGAGTACACACAGTTCTGGTTACATAATTTGCTTTTGTACATTTTAAGTTTAAGTTATAAGTGTGTCGTTCACCCAGAATTTGTGCACTAACCCAAACCCTCCTTCTTCCTCCCACCTACTTGATTTCTGATGAGTTTTACTTCCCTAAGTGCATGTAAACGTTGATCGACTGGGTCCAATTTAGTACTGTGTACATGTGGTGTTCGTTTACCCATTCTCGAGGTACTTCATTTAGGAGAATGGTCTTCAAGTCCATCCACATTGTTATAAAAGATATGAGATCACCACCATTTTGTGGCTGAGCAGTAATCCTTAGTATACATATATCACATTTTATTAACCCCCTCATGTATTGATGAGTACTTCGGTTGTTTCTACATCTATATATCCAATAATGATCTGATAATCAAAATCTATGAAGAGCTCAAGTAAATCAGCAAGAAAAAAAAAATCAAACAACCCCTTTAAAAAGTGGGAAAAGACACGAACAGAAACTTTTCAAATGAAGATAGTCTAATGGCCAAGAAACACTTGAAAAATGTTCAGCATCTCTAATCATCAGGCAAATGCGAATCAAAACCACAATGAGATATCAACTAACTCCAGTGAGAATGGCTCATTTCAAAAGTCCCAAAATAACAAGTGCCTGGTATGAATGCAGAGAGAAAGGAACACTCACTCACTGCTGGTGGGACTGTAAACTAAAGAACTAAAAGTAGACCTACCATTTGATCTTATATGCCCAAAGGGAAAAAATAAAGACATTTTATATAAAAGGACACTTGCACTCAAATGTTTATGGTAGCACAATTCACAATTGCAAAGGTGTGTATTTTCTTTTTTAAATTTTCAATATCTAAACAATGATATTGCCATCTTTCTACTGAACTAGTGCAATAAATAAGGGATTTTCCAAAGATATGGACATTGATAGGCTAAGAAGGTTAAGCATCCTTGCAGAACATTTGTTTATTCTTATGAAAAATGTTTGCTAAACTTATAGATTTTATGTCAATATATTTTGATTCCATTTAAATTGTTTAAAATTGGATGGAGTCTCAGCGTATTTGTAGAGTTGCACAAAACAAAAGAATCAACATAAAAATGAACACAGTTGTGTGTCAGCTACCTATTTCCTGTTTTGAAATCTCAAAAGTAATTTAGAGAATGATAATCAGGGTACCTAAAATATCACAAAGGAGATAACTCATTTCTACAATGAAACCATTTTTCAAATGGTTTAAAATAAAGTTGATAATAAACATATAGTTGATAATAAAAAGAATATCTTTCCTGTGAGTCAACCATAAAATCAGAATATATGTTCCCTCTCCACCAAGGCTGAAGAAGTAAGACTGCTATAGCAAATCATGAAAAAGCTGGTAAGTCAAAACAAACAAAGATAATTTACCATTAATTTAAATCTTTTCCCTCTACTAGCTTAAATAAAAATATTTCCATTATGTTTCTATAATTTATAAAGTATTAACATCTGGCAGTTCCATTCTAAGAGGGTCTGTACATTTTTTTTTTAATAAGGGGAAATTACCCTTTAATTACTGCCAAAAAGAATTACCTACACTTTAGAATCAATTCATGAATAATCAGTCAGATTTTCTAAAGAAGTATATTTTGGTTAGAAGGCAAA
Source organism: Perodicticus potto (assembly GCA_963574655.1). NCBI lineage: Eukaryota > Metazoa > Chordata > Mammalia > Primates > Lorisidae > Perodicticus > Perodicticus potto. The sequence goes on along the minus strand of CAUYRH010047627.1, from coordinate 29,508 downwards.
AGAAATTAACCTACGATAATTCCCATCACTTGCTATGCACTATAGCTATTTTTTCCTAGCTATTTTTCCATAAAACTATTTCTACTTCAGTTCCTTTTACTTTTTGGCATTTTTGACAATTAATACTTTTTTTTAAACCTACTCCTGAATTAATTTTCTTGCAGATTATGTTTGTCAGTGTCATGCTATTTTTATCCCCCCCTGGAGAGTGATTCATTGGGCTTTCATTTCACAAACTTCATGTTCCACAGAACAGCCTCTGTGTGGCTTATGGGAAGACTGGTACAAAAGCAGACACATTTTAAATCTGTCTCGTGTTGCAAAGCAATGCTTCTTTCCAGAATTTTAAAAGTCGCCATTTTCAAATTTTTGCCCCAGTGGGATGACAAGCCTATATGGGTTATGCTGACTTTGAAGAGTTGAGCATATTACTAGACAATGTAGTTTTTGCGTTAGAAATAAAGTCCATTTATCCTATTTGCCTAATTGACCTGTGGTGCTTTTCTACCCTGCTTTACTTTGCATCATTAAATTATTATCCAATTTAATGCAAGCAATCTCATTGCTAGGGCTAAGACTGTGAGTCAGCACTTTCTTTGTAACCCTCTAATGAAAAAAGGCTTATAACCAATCAACCAAAAATGTTACATCATAATATACCTTAAAATGCAAACTCTCAGACTCAAAGTGAGTTGTTTGGTTATTCTTATTTGCACATATTAATCAGCCATCCTCCCATCTCAACCTACCAAAGTGCTAGGATCATGGGTATGAGCTATCACACCTGCCCTAAATATCTTTTCATGAACTTATTGTACACTCATGAATCTACCTTTGTAAAGTGTCTGCTGAAGCCTTTTGCTCATTCTTTGTCACATCGTGTATTTTTAAAATATTGATTTGTATTTCTCTATGTCTTGGAAGCAAGTATATTTATTAGACATGCGAGCTGTATTTTTCAAAGTTTGTGCCTTCCATGTTACTTTCCTATTGGTGTGTTCTGATAAAAGGAAATGAAATTTTCAATTTTAAAGACTTCTAATTTACAATATTTTTTCCCTTTTAGAATTTGTGTTTTGTTGCTATTTTTCTGTTGTAGAAATACTTGTTTTTCCTTACGTTGCAAAATATTCTTTGTTTTCTTTCAGAAGCTAAAAGGTATTATGCTGAGGTCCAAGATATATCTTGACATAATCTTTGCATATGGAATGAGATACGAATTGAAGCTCTTTTTCTTTGCTCTATAACAATATCCAGTTGTTCTAAGAACATGTGTTAAAAAGACCCCTTTATCTAATAAATGTATTTAAATCAGTTGGTCAAGATCTATTTCTGGACTCCCTGTTTCTTTTTATTGTTCTATTTTTCTATATTTATGGCAACAAAATAACTATTTTTGTTACTTAAATTAGAGGTAAGTCTCGAAATCAGGTATTGCAAGTCCTTATACTTGTTGTGGCTGTTCAACGTCCTTTCTCTCTCCATAAAAGTATTTAGAATTGGCTTGTCCATTATTAAAAAAAGTGTTTGCTGAGATATTGATTTAAATTTATAATAATCTATAGAGCATTTGGGGAGAGATGACATCTGTGATGTTTAATTTTATACACATATGTCACCTTAGCTAGGTGATGGTGCCCAGTTTTTATTTATTTATTTATTTTGTCAAATACTAATTTAGATGTTGCTGTGAAGGTCTTTGTATATGTTATTAACTCTTAAAATCCTTTGACTAGGTAAAGCAGATTCTTCTCCATAATTTGTGTGAGTCTCATCAATCAGTTGAAGGTCTTAAAAGCAAAGACTTGAGGGTTCTGAAAGGAGAAATTCTGTGTTAAGACCAGAACATAGAAATCGTGCTTGGGTTTTCATGCTTGTTTTGCCTTGTAGATTTCTAATTCAAGACTGCTACATCAACTCTTACATCAATTTTTAGCCTGCCAACCTGCCCTACACATTTCAGACTTATTGGTCCCTTCAGCGTATGAGCCAATCCCTTAAAAGACATTTCTCTCTCTCTCTTTCTCTCTCATAGGAGTTTGTATACACACACACACACACACACACACACACACACACACGCACACACACACAGTCACATATAGCCCATTGGTTCTGTTTCTCTGGAGAATTCTGAGAATATTTTAACAATATAGAGATTTCCGGGATGTGAAGATGTTACATTTATCTATTTATTTAGATATGATTTCATTGTTTAAATCCATGTTGCGTAGTTTTAAGAGTAGATGTCTTGGGGCGGTGCCTGTGGCTCAGTCAGTAAGACACCGGCCCCATGTACTGAGGGTGGCGGGTTCAAACCCAGCCCAGCCAAAATGCAACAACAACAACAACAACAAAATAGCCGGGCATTGTGGCGGGCGCCTGTAGTCCCAGCTACTCAGGAGGCTGAGGCAAGAGAATAGCCTAAGCCCAAGAGCTGGAGGCTGCTGTGAGCTGCGTGATGCCACGGCACTCTACCAAGGGTGACAAAGTGAGACTCTGTCTCTACAAAAAAAAAAAAAAGAGTAGATGTCTTACATATTTTGTTAGATTTATTTATATGTATTCTTATTTTATGCTTTTGTGCTCAAAATTTTGAATTTGATTTTTAATTGTGTGTTGAACACTATAAATACATTCAAATAATTTTATGTACTGATACTTTATCCTGTGGCCATACTTAAAAAATACTATGCTAGTAACTTATAGATTTATTTTTTCCCTTGGATTTTCCATGTACACTATTTGTTGTCTGCAAATGTTTTATAGATGCTTTTTTATTTCATTGTCTTTCCTTATTCCATTCACCAAGGTTTTTCTGTTTGTGCTCATGAGTTATTTGGGCCTATAATTTTTTGGAGAATGCCTTTCTGTGGTGTTAGAGTCTGAGTAATAATGGACTAATAAAAATACTTCTTTCTCTGTTTTCTATTTAAAGATATTAATACTCTCTTTTCCTTAGGTGTTTGCATAATCACTGATGAAGCTATAGGGCCCAACAGCCTTCTTTATTAAAAAGTATTTTAGTTTATGTTTTAGTTTATGTTTAATAACTCTAATGTTATTAAATCTATGTAATCTATGTAATTATTGGCAATTTTTTAAATGTACGTTTTTCAAGATTTATTTATTTATTTTTTTAATATTTCATGATAGAGTCCACTCTGTTGCAATGGTGTCATCTTAGCTCACTACAATCTCTAACTCATGGACTCAAGTGACCTTTTGGCTCTGCCTTCTGAGTAGCCGGGACTACAGGACTCCAACAAAATGCCTGGGGCTAACATTTTTATTTTGGGTAGAGACTGCAATCTTGCTGTAGCTCAAGCTGATATTGAACTTCTGAGCTCAAAAATCCTCCTGACTCGATCAATTTGTAATTTCATACTGTTGTGGTCAGAGAATGTAACCTGTGTGATTTTTGTCAACTTAGTATTATTTAGATGTGTCCTTATGGCCTATATCTAATTAGTGAGTTTTCTATATAATGTAAACTTTAAAAATATTTACTTTCTAAATTTGGGGTTTAGTGTTTTATAAATATAAATTTGTCAACTTCTTTACTAATGTTCAATTTTTCTATACCTTTCTGTATTTTTTCTACTTATGATCTCAGTTTCAAAGAGAAAAATATTAAAATGTTCTGTTGTCAATGAAGATTCTTTTAAATTTCTCTCTGAAGTTTTCTCAGATTTGCTTCATGTAATTCAAAGCCTTATTGTTTGGTATGCACAACTTTACTGTTAGCAGATTGATCTTTTTACTATAATAAAATATTGTCATTTATTTCTTTGACTCGAAGTCTATTTTGCCTTATATTAACACAACATTCATTTTCTAACAGTAAGACTCTGCTCGTTTGTCTTTTCCCATGCCTTTGCTTTTAGCACGTCTGTGTCATTTTAAAAAGTGATTCTTGGGTGGCACCTGTGGCTCAAAGGAATAGGGCACTCTCCCCATATGCTGGAAGTGGTGTGTTCAAACCCAGCCCTGGCCAGAAACTTCAAAAAAAAAAAAAAAAAAAGATTCTTACAAATACTATTTACCTGAATTTTGTGTATTTAATTTGATAATCTTCTGCTTTTAAATGGAGTATTTAGTCCATTTAGCTTTCATGCAATTTAGATATGCTTGAATTTGAGTCTCCCAATTATGGCATTTTTTCTTATAATGATCCTACTTCCTTTTTGTCTTCTGTTACTATATTTCTGACTTATTTTTATAAATTTTTAAAAATTAAAAATTAATGTTTTTTTTTAACCATGCCTTCCTATATTAATTTTTAGCAATTGCTCTAGAGTACAGTGTAAAAAATTTATACAAAATTCCACTTGCCACTCAGCTCTCAACCTTCATCTTCTTGTTGGAATATATGACAGTTGTTTAGAAAGTATCCAGCCATGCAACATGAAAAATAGAGACATATATGGCTGGATAGTTTCTGGACAGCTCTTAATTTACTGCCATATGTGTTAAAATCCCATACCCTATTGGTTTTACTTTAAGTAGCACATTCGATAGTATCAATGATTTTTAAAGAGATCTTTGAAATATATATAATATAATACTTATTCGTATACATTATCATTTACTTCTATATAACTCACATATATCTATATAGATATTTATATAAAGATATAAAACCTTTTACATTTACCCTATTTAGTTATTGATTGTAATTTGGGTATACCTTTGACAATCTTAGTAAACTCGTACTTTATTAAAATATTATATACTTATTTATGTAGCCTATTTTGTTATCTAAATTTTACAAAGCCAGAAGACATTGTCAAGATAATTGTTAGAAGAAATCTTTTTAGAACTCAGGTTTTTCTGACTTCTGGGACAATGGTCATTTCATTCTCGCATTGTAGAAGTGGTAGAAAACTGATGGATGGAGCAAGCCTTCCTCTCCACTGGCCGTGCAATCAGTGTCAATGCCTTAGTTTTGCATAGTCAGGAATGATTGTCCAACATGATGGCCAGCAGAAGCTCAGGGTGGAGCCCTGTCTCTGAGAACCACCCATCATCCATAAATTCATACATAATCCATCTGTTTTATGCAAAAATCTTTAAGAAACCGATGTTCAGCACTATATTGCATGTTTTCAAGGATTAAAAATAATATACTACTGTATAAATAAACTCAATTGTCAATATTCACACTTCCATTTTTATTCTGTAATCATGGCTCCATCTAAGGTGTTGTTTGTCATCTCTTTTGCTTTCAGCTATTGCTATTCATTGTATTCTGCAGTATGCATTGCAAACCTTTTCAACCCATGTACCAAACCACTTTCCTACTGAAATATAACTGCATTTTGTAGTCCCTCTTGTAACTAGAGAGATCTTGCTGTGAGTTAGATTCTGCTACTCTGATATGGACTTGGGTTTGGAACTGACTCATTCTGGAGAGATTCAGGGTATAGGCATCTATCTGACTGTTAATAAACAGAAGAAGTATCATTGTCCTGGTGTAGTCAGGTATAAAGCCAGCTTCCAAATTTAGCAAGCATCTTTCTGATCCAGTGGCCTTTGGATCTGGGCAGAGGAAGAGTAGTTCTGAAGCCAACCATTTCTTAGTTCTATAGTTGTCACAGGTAGTTCCTTTCTTGGCAGCAAAGTTTGACCTTGCCTGTTACTCATGACAACTCATTTTAGATTCTATAACTGTAGTTCCTTCTAAAGAAGCTATCGCCATCTATTACTTTCTTAAACGAACTATAGTGAATTTCATTTAATTTAGCAAAATCCTGACAAACACAGGAAGTTTGGGATCACTATTTTATGTAACCAGTGAGTAGTTAAATAATTCTAACAAAATTATACTAAATCTGAATACAGTGGAGATGTTCCTAAAATGGTTATCATGAGAGGAATAGAAGTGAAAATGAAAATAAAGAATTCTAAATCTGGCGGAAATGGTATGAATTAACCATGTTCTGTATATCAATAGAATTAAATAATACTCAAATAATGTCAAAGGCAGTAAAAATAAGAAAAATTAGGGTAGGTGACATATTTTTATTTGTTCTAATTGACAAAATCTTTCTTGCATTGGATGTATCAATTAGCTATTGTGTGCCTGGGAGATTAGACAAAATATTTTATCTGCGTTGATATGGGGAAAAAAGAGGGAGCAGATGTTAAACGTAAATGACCCCAAATGCAGATATAGACTAGACAAAGCCTGAAGCCTGGAACTGCTATGTGCCTCACCTAGGCAGTTGACATTCTTTTCATATATCACTGTAAACAGCAGAAACACGCTATGCTTGCCACAGCTGGGTTTCACTGGTTACTTGCATAGCAGGCTCTAGATCAATAAAGAAGGTGTAGGGTGTTAGAAACGTGTGGGGTTTGGTGAAGACATTCTTTTCTCCATGTTGTTCTATTGTTCTTTGTAAAACTCTCTACAAATTGTTATGCTATTTGATATGAACAATGTAAATTGGTCTCTTTCTGCCATGCACCTCACCACCCATTGTGGCAATAAGTGGACGGATATTTTTCAATGGATGACTAATTAAATTCTTTTCCAGGTCTAAGATAATACACTTAAATTCCACATTTCCAAGAATTTATCAGTTTTGTGTACTTAATGCCATATTTTCTATATCATTATCTTATATTAAACATCAGCCAGAATGCTATTTATACATTCTGCTTCCTTCTTTGAATGCAATTTTACGCAATCTAAGTAAAGTTTCTTTGGGGTTATACACATTTATGATTGTCTTCAGTGTTCCATATTTCTTCAGTTATAACTGAACATTGACTTATGCATTAGAGATTGTTTTCCTTTTATAATGTAGGCTTGCATTATTCAGTTATGCTTTTTTGTTTTTATCTCCAGGTCTAACACTTTTAAAGTTTCATTCCTATATTTGTACCTTTTTTTTTTCTGAGATAAAGTTTCACTATGTCACCCTGGGTAGAGTGCTATGGTGCCACAGATCACAGAAACCTCTAACTCTTGGGCTTAAGCAATTCTCTTGCTTAAGCCTCCTGAGTAGCTGGGACTACAGGTGCCCGCCACCATGCCTGGCTATTTTTTGTTGCAGCTGTCATTGTTTAGCTGGCCTGGGTCAGTTTCGAACCCACCAGCCTTGGTGTATGTGGCTGGTGCCGTAACCACTGTGCTACGAGTGCTGACCCTTCATACCAGTGTTTTTATGTACACCTCTTTAAAATTGTCTGTAACTCTATTACTCATCTCATTCTCTTGCAGATTTTTGGTGGCATTGAAAATGAAAGCATCTCTTGACTTGAAAGTGAAGCCATCTCCTGACTTTGCCTGGAGAATTGTAGCAGCTAAACCTGTTTGGATTGTCCATGTCTCTTCCAAAAATGTAGGGTCTGTAGGGGTCCAGTGGGACTGGGTCAAGACTCATCCTTTAGGCGCATCTCTTCAGATGTTCTACTGTTTACAAAATGTTTTGTGACAGGCAGCACCTGTGGCTCAAGGAGTAGGGTGTTGGCCTCATATACCGGAGGTGGTGGGTTCAAGCCTGGCCCCAGCCAAAACTGCAAAATAATAATAACGATAATCTTTTGTGCTGATATACACCCATAATGTCGTTCATTTTAGTGGCTATACATTATACTATTTGATGAATATTCAATAATAGAGTTTTCTATCCCATATTGATGATTCAATTTGTTATTTACACAAACAAGTTTTCAGTGAAATTTATTGTATCTATCTGATAAAGAACATGAGCAAGATTTTTTTTTTAGAGTATCCACGTTAAGGCAGAATTGCTAGGTAGGGGTGTGTGTGTGTGTGTGTGTGTCTTCATCTTTTCCAGGTGTGACAGTTTCCCTGCAAAGGGTTTATACCATATTATCCTCACATCAGCAGCACCGTGTTTCTATTTCCCTTCTCCCTTGTGCCTTACTAACAGATTTCATAAGGGAAGTTCCAATAGCAAAGGTCTTTTTCGATCTTACTTTTGACATGTATTTCCCCAGAGCACTCGATAGTCTCATGTATATTGACAATTTAGGCTTGTGTCTACCCAAGATTTTTGCTCTTTTTTTTATTAATTTGAAGAAATTATTAATATAGTTCTGGTATACTAGATTTTTTTTCCGTGTTCTTTTTCTTCCATTGCAAATATCTTCTCCAAGTCAGTGGCATACCTTCCACTTTGATCATGACGTCCTCTACAATGCAGACATTTTTGTTTCAAAATAAAGTAGTTTATGATTTGTGGATTATGTGTCTCTATGTGCAAATCATCTTCCATATCAATTTCATACAGACAAATTTTTTCTTCTATGCATTTTAACATTTAGCTTTTCAGACTTTAATACACATGGAAATTATTGTTTCAGTACCTGGTATGAAGAAATTGATGGTTGTTTTTGGTTGTTTTTTGTACAGATAACAATTTGCCTCTGAACATTTATTGCATAATCCCTCTTCTAACTAATTTTAGTGCCACTTTCTCTCTCCTTTCCCCTTTCTCTCTTTCTTTCTTTCTCGGTTTCTTTCTTTCATTTACTTCTTTTGCGACAGGGTCTCTGTTGTCCCAGGCTAGAGTGCTGTGGTGCTCTGGTGTCATCCTTGTTCACAGCAACTTCAAACTCCCAGGCTCAGCCTTCTGAGTAGCTGGGACTACAGAGGCCTACCACAGTGCCCAGGTAGGCTTTTTTCCTGTTTTTAGTAAAAACAAGTCTTGATCTTACTCGGTCTTGAACTCCTGAACTCAGGCAATCCTCCTGCCTCGGCCTCCCTGAGTGTTAGGGTTACAGGTGTGAGATACTGCGCCCAGCCTCGTGCTATTTCTCTTATGTTTCAAGTGTAGAATTTCTCATGAATAGATAGATATCTTCTTGGTTTGTCAACACTTTATTTCACGTATTTGCACCTAAGTTCTTGAGGCATATTGGAAAAATATCATATTGTTTTTGTCTGTTTTCCCTTATGTTTGTGGCAGATCTAGACACCATCTTACACCATGGGAACAAGGACCAGACATTAGGGATGGCAGAGCCTCCCAGTCTGGCACTGCTTGAACTTTCAATTGAAGCAGTAGTAACATTTGACTTTGCTTGAACCTTATTTGGGAGATTTTTTCTATTTATGGCTAAAAATCTAATCCTAGATAATACTTAGATATATTCCATACTATCTTGAGCTGGCTTAGGGTATTTTGTATTTCTCTGGAAATTTTATATACATTTTCAATTCATGGCAATGAGGTTGTTCCTTATAAAGTTTTTCTGGAAATTTTATATACATTTCCAATTCATGGCAAAGAGGTTATTCCTTATGATTTAAAAAAAACTCTCCTCTAAAATTACATACCATTTTACATACATGATTTTATTTGTGACTTCATCTCTTTTCTTTAATCAATTTTACTTTTTTATTTGCCTTTTTAAAAAAACTAAATTTTCTTTTATCTGTCACTTCTATTGATTTTTCAAATATAATTACATTAATTTGTACTCTGAGTTAAGATTTCCACCCATCTACTAGTCTTTTAATGTATCCTAATTTTGTTTTATACTTTTATACTTTGATTATTTAGCTGATTAAGTTAAAATCTTTTTAAAGTTATCTTGTTAATTGTCTATATTTTTCTGTAAATGCCAAGTTTAATATCTTATTCCACAAATTTAATATCTAACTTATTATCTTCTCATAGAAGAGTGCTTTGCCACATGTAAAAATGTTCTTGTAATTTCCCGTAAGGTTGTACTTAAAGTGACCAGCCCTTCCCTCCACTCCCAAGGTCCCAACTTGCTGCACATGGGCCGTCTTCAGCTAACTGCTTTCCACAGATCTGATATCAAATTCTCTGATTCCACATGGATATTAATACTGTCTCTAACACCTAATATCTTGCATAATATTGAAATTTGTGTCTTAATATACCTACACTAATTCTGCTCCCCACACACAACCCGGTCCTTGGCACAAACCATTCCCCGTATGGCAGTTTTTGAACTCAACATATGGTCTTCTAGTTCCTTCTTTTTGTCTGTTCTTAAAGGATTTTTTTTTTCTTTTAATGTTGGATGTGTAATTTTTCCAACTATTTCTATGAAAAAGGGTATACATTATTCAACCGTATTACTGTGAACAGTAGCATTAAATGTTTGCTGGAGGTATATATGGTATAAGAATTTACTATTCTATAAAGTCTTTTTGTGTAAAAACATGTATTTTATTTATTTATTTATTTATTTTTGAGGCAGAGTCTTTCTATGTTGCCCTTGGTAGAGTGCTGTTGTGTCACAGCTCACAACAACCTCAAACTCTTGGGCTTTAGTGATTCTCTTGCCTCAGCCTCCCAAGTAGCTGGGACTATAGGTGCCTGCCACAACTCCCACCTATTACTATTTCGGTGTTGTAGTCATCATTGTTGTTCGGCAGCCCAGGCTGGGTTCAAACCGCCACCTCTGGTGTATGTGGCCGGCACCCTACCCACTGGGCTAAGGGCACTGCCCTAAAAACACGTATTTTAAATTAGTAATCAATATGGATTCTTATTAATACTTTCCAACATCTTCTGAGATACTCATATGATCTTCTACCTATTAATGAGTACAACTATATAAACAGGAATCCTAATATTAGACTAAACTTTATTTCTGAGATAAAATCTAGGTAGTCCACATGATATTCTAATTGAATTTTTTTAGGCTTTTACACTTTTGCATTTAATTAGTGAGATTGTTGTATAGCTTTATATAAGGGATTTTTGCTAATTTCTATTTGCAGGAATGGATTTTTTAGTATAGAAAACTTTATTACAATTTATGCGAAATCACATGACTCAGATTTTTTTTAAGGTTCTAGGTCATCAAAACTTACTCTCTATCATCTGTAGTTATGAAACTTCAGTTCTTCAAAGCTTTGGTTTAGGTGATTGATTTAATACAAAAATATAGAATTTTCATGTATTAAACTATAATTACAAACATTATTTTCTTATTATAAACATTCTATGTATTATTACAGTCCTATTCTCACTTCCAATTTTACTTTCTTCTTGTTTATATTTTTACTATACATAGTACAGATTGATGTACTTTTCTAATCTTCAAAAATTAATGCTAGCTTGTTTACATATTCTATTTCTTTCTTGAATACTATCTCATTAGTTTCTCAATTAGGTTTTAACTCTTTATCTTCTGTCCTACTTGTGTTTCTTATTTCTACTCTATGTAAGAAAAATCTAAACATGGAACATGCACTCTTGCTTCCCTATCAATTTATGGTAGTCCTATCTTAAGATGGTGTTTAGATTCTTTTGTAGTAAGTTAATTCATAGTTTAAGAATTTAAGATTTCTGAGAAAACCCTTGTGTGATTAGCTAGCTGGGATCTGGAGTAAACCTATGAAAGTCTTTAATAATATTCATAAATACGCTAAAGAAAGCAATAAAAACATCTTGCCAAATAAAGACAATGTTCATGATTAGTTGCACAATTTAAGTAAGGAATATGTCATTCACTTGAACAGACATTTCACTAATGTGCTCTAATATACTCTCCATTGTTTTCAGTACCCTAAATCAAGGTAAGGCAGAGAAGAGCAGAATGAAGAATTTTTTTTCACTCATTTCTCTTTGACCTTTATCTAGTACATAGCTAATTGTCCACTTTTTCCTTTTCCTTTTATTTTTTTAATTTAGATAAAATAAGTCTCAAATGAGATTAGCTGTAAGTTTGGCCCAAATCATGGAATCTATTCTCTGTTGCAATTAGTGTTTCCAGTCCTTAAACACAATTCCTTAGGAACATTCTGAGGTCTTATGTTCTTAGGGAAAAATCAGGAACCACTTATGGAAAACTCCTGCTACAAGGAGACTAATACTTCATTTTGTAAATATTATTATATAATCCTGTCAAAGATTGCCTGAAACACATTTTTAAGTGTTTCAATTGGGAGAGGCATGTAAATTTTAATCGAGGACAGGGAAGATTTTTCAATGCATTTTCCCAGGGAGTTCAATTTCATCATGCCCTTTATTAGTAACCATTGAAATGGCTTTTGCAGAGTATTTGGTCCCATTTTTCTTCTCCTTTGCATCTCTGATGAGGCGAAAATCATTTGATTTCACTAAGAGATATTCTCGAGGACAGATTGCAATAATATCCAATCGGTGATGAATGTGGCACATTAATTCCTGAGTCCATAAGAAATAATAATGAGCTAGAATCTTGCAGAGGAACCCTGAGTCTTTATTTTAGCACATTTCCCCCAGGTTATTCTATTACACAATTATATTTTCTTCCCACTGTTTTGAAATCTCAAGTATGTAGCTTATAATCGGTAGACATGGCTGAACAGAATTTAACTATTTCCTAACCATATGCACAATGGAGTTTTGGAAAAAGTTTCATTCTCTAATCTCAAACAATCAATGAAGCCTTAAAAGATTAAAGATTAAGTTTTTTGATTCATTATATTATCTGGTAAGCACTTATTTGATTATATAACATAGGCTTTAAGGATCAGTTAATTTGCAAATACACAATGCATTTTAAATTCATGAAGAGAAAAGTTTTTTGGTATATTGATGAATTTTAAAATGTCTCTAATTTCCAGTCCCTCTAAAAATGATTTTGGTTTTGTTAGCAATGTGTAATTATAACTATAGGAGTGTGATTTTTATTTTACTTTATTTATTTATTTATTTATTTATTTATTTATTTCCCAGTTTTGGCCCTGGCGAGGTTTGAACCCCCACCTCCAGCTTATGGGGCCTGCACCCTACTCCTTTGAGCCACAGGCACCGCCCCAGGAGTGTGATATTTGATAACTTTGGGGGAACTACTAATTTTCCACCAATCTTCACCCTTCTTTGCTTTTCTTTCTTTCTACTTTCCTTTTCTTTTTTTTTTTTAAGTCAAGGTCTCACTTTGTCGCCCTCGGTAGAGTGCTGCAGCTCATAGCTCACAGCAACCTCCAACTCCTGGCTTCAGGATATTGATTCTCTTGCCTAAGCCTCCCAAGTAGCTGGGACTACAGGTGCCTGCCATAACGCCTGGGCCATTTTTAGAGACGAGGTCTCGCTCTGGCTCAGGCTGGTTTCGCACCTGTGAGCTCAGGCAATCCACCTGCCTCGACCTCCTAAGTGCTGGGATTACAGGCGTGAGCCACCGTGCCTGGCTCCACCCTTATTTTCAGTGATCAGTCTTCACCTCGATGTCCTGCAGAAAGAAGTGTCTCGTCTAATTGACCGAACTAATGAGATTCAAGACACTGCAGGCTGTGTAAATGTCGTTCAGATGCTGATACTCCTGTTCTCCCACTAACTCTTTGATGCCAGGGGAGTCAAATGCTTTTGGTATTTTTCAATTTCCTTACTTCTATGAATTTGAAGACAACAATGCAAAGCACACCACGTAACACATTGGATATTTGTGATCTAGTGGATATTTATCATATATTCAACGATAAATCTCTCCAACACCGCCCTGGCATAAAAGGAGCAACTGGTTCTCAAGTGAGAAGCCTCCACACTGGCTGGCGGGGAACTTGCCTCTGCCAATCAGAAAACATTGCTGACTTTTGATTAGGAAGTAAGCAATGGGTTGGGGGTAGGAAGCGGGTACAAGGCAGAAGCCATTCTTAGGCCAGTATCAACCTCAGCGACTTGAGCTGCAGTGTCCGAGGAGAGGCTCTACCCTGCCGTGCGGGTGCTGCCCCAGCTGCTGGTGCCCAATCTCTCCCGCCTTGTTAAAGACCTTCCGAGTGCCCTAATATCCTCCAGTCACTTTTTGAATGTAAGTTACACTGGGTTCTCATCTCTGCAACGAAGAATTCTACCCTCACTCATCTTTCACACACTTGCAACCACTTTCCAGGCATTTTGGTTTTCTTGCTGTTTTTTCAAAACAACTTCAGGGCTTTTCATTTGATGTTCCTTCTGCCTCAAATATAGATATTCTCAGGGCTGGGTCTTCTCACCCTTTATACTCTGCTCAAGCAACTCTTTCAAAGAGGTCATCCTCATCATTCTTCTCCCCATTGGAAGTTTCTAGCTCCATCCTCTTGGTCGGCCTCTTTATGTATTTTCATGCCTTTCTCCCAACACGAGAGCGGTACTTTTGTTGGTTTGTTTTGTATTTTCAGAACCTGGAATAGAGAATCTTGTAAATAGTAGACACTTGGTGTTTGTGAATGAATGACTGAATAAAGGAATAATATGCCTAATATGTTGTTTCACTTTAAAGAGCCTTTTCAAGATAATATGAAGAATCATAGATGTGTATTTTGGCCTAATAGAACTCATGACCTCCAAGGAGATTTGAGGTAGAGGCAGAAAGAGAGAATATGAATAAAGTGAGAATTTCTCAAAGAGAATAGAAAGGTAAAGCAAAGGGATAAAACCAAAAAATGACAATTTAAGGAGATTATCAAATATGCATGCCTAACCACTGTGTACCTAGAGCCTCGCAAAGAACTACAAGGAATATCGGAGAAGAACGAGGAAGGTTTATGTAAGGGGAGGGGAGTAGAAAAACGTGAGTGACACAGTTCTGCCATTTTTGGAACTATTTTCCTGAGAGCTTACATTGCTCTTAGTGAAAAATCTGAAGTCGCGCTTCGGAAATAAGTTTTCCATAAGCAGAAATAACTGTTGAGAATTTATAGTCTCAAGTTCATTCTTATCAAACATGATGGAACACTAATAATATTTGAGACAAAGTGAGACTCTGTTAGTTTCATTATCTAATAGTAAAATTCTAGTTAATTCCTAATACTCACAAACTTGCAAATTCTGCCTCTTCAATCACTTTCTAAATAGCGGGTAGACATCTTGAAGCCCTGTGATCATTCAGATTTTAATTGTCAGACGGTGCTGTCTACAGTTACTCCATATGTTCCTACCAAAAAAAAAATGACCAATTATGGCAAGATAGCAACTATAGTTTTGATGATCGTGGTTAATTGGGTAACTGGGCATGATTCAGTCTACCGCCTATCCAGTCAGAACACAATTATGACCACATTTTCCACTATCCCATGTGCATATTAATTTTTCCTCTCTCCAAAAAAGTATAGTGAGTTATATAAATAAGTAAATAGGGTTTCTCCCTGAAGGGGAAATGCTCATTACCATTTAATTCACTTAAAATTATAACAGCATGCTAAGTAAGTACATATACACATACTTACACTATAGATTTTATGCAGTGTCATGATAATAATAGCAGGGATTTATTGAGCTCATATGACATCTTGGGAACTCTTATCAGGGCTTTGCATATGTATAGTCATGCTTTGGATCCTCACCACTATCTTATGAAATAGGTTTTCTATTATTCTCATGTTACATATGTACATATGAAATTAAAAAAGTCATTTTTAAGGAAAGTAAATGACTTGTTCAAGTTTAAACAATAGTGAGCATGAAAGGCAAAGCCGGTATTTTCATCTGAAACTGCGGCTACTGACGCTACTTTCTTAAACACTTGGCAATGTTATCTCGGTAGTGAGAACAATACATGGTTTTCCTTTCGATGAGTTCAAATATGGTCTGCAATTCAAGTGCTGACAATGACTTTCAGGGCATTCCACAATGTTTCTCAAATTTAGGGTCTTTATCTGTAATCAACAAGTAAATCAGCCAAAATTACAAAACCAATCCACAATCATACCTACTTCAAAGGGTTGTTAATGTTGTTTAAAAATGTGTAACATGTGAAAGTATCAAGGGATACTGTCTTTGGTTATTTGTAGTATTATTCTACCTATGTTAGAAAATTTTATGGCTAAATCAAGAGAGCTTTTTACTTCTTTTTTCCTATTTTACAGTTTGAAATTCCTTCCCCTCCCACACACCAGAGTGGATGTGATTATTGACCTAGTGCATGCCCTGAGGGGAACTGATACTTCTTCCTACTCTGAAAGCCTTAAGTGTGTGTATCACATTCAATGTTTTACTTTTTCTGTCATTTTGTTTACTTCTCTAGGCTGATTATTTTTAATGCAGTGTTTAATAAGAAGTACCCTTCCTCCCTCTTAATGTTATCACTTACTGGCTGTAATTGCCTTTTTCCAAAAGGTAAAGAAGTTAGGGTCTTCTCTCTCCTTCCTTTCCTTCTTTATCTTTCTCCATTCTGTTACATGCATTTATTTTTCTATCCTTCTGCCAGTATAATACTCTCAGAATACCGTAGGGTAAGTCAGTTCCAAAATTAGGATTTTTTTTTTTCTTCTGGGTAGATGCCTACTAGTGGGATTGCTGGGTCAAATGGGAAATCTAATTTGAGATCTTTGAGGATTCTCCATATTTCTTTCCAAAGAGGCTGTACGAGTTTACAGTCACACCAAAAGAATAAAAGTGTTCCCCTCTTGTCACATCCACACCAGCATCTGCAGCTTTAGGACTTTGTGATGTAGGCTAATCTTACTGGCATTAAGTGATATCTCAGGGTGGTTTTGATTTACATTTCTCTCATGATTAGGGATGATGAACATTTTTTCATATGTTTGTTAGCCATTCGGCTGTCTTCCTTAATAGATTATTCATTGCAGCTCAATTTATAATTGCCAGGATGTGGAAACAACCTAAATACCCATCAACTCAGGAAGGGATTAACAAATTGTGGTACATGCACACCATGAAATAGTATTCAGCCATAAAAAGACTTCATATCTTTTGTAATATACTGGATGGAGTTGAAACACATTCTTCTAAGTACACTATCACAAGAATGGCAAAGCAATTATCAATGTACTCAATACTAATAAGAATCTGTAGACAATCAAATGCATGCCCAAATAGGAGAAAAACTCATTTCAATTTAAGTTGGGGGAGGGGTAATAAGGTAGGGGGAACTGGTTGGGGTGCTCTCACTGAATGGGCATGGGGTCGGGGTGGGGGTTGGCACGTCTTTTATGTGTGGGACATAACCACAAGACAAACTCTACTTAACAAAATCAAATATTTTGACCTGGTTGGTTGTACCCTCACATTAACCTGAAAAAATTTACTTAAAATTAATGAAACAAAACAAAAACAAAATCAAAATTAAGTCATCCAAGTGCTCTAACAGGTATATTTTTTGTCAATTTTCTGATCAAATGTTTTCCCTGCTTTTTACTGCACCTTTGTCTCTTTACTGTTGACTTGTGTTTGTTATATATATATATATTCTGGACAAAAATATTTTGTTAGATATACCAATTACAATTTTTTTCTACTCCTTAGCTTGTCTATTCATTTTTAAAATGATACCTTTAGATAAGGAGAATGATTTCTTTTGACCAAAGTGGTTTATCAATCCTGTTCTTTCCCAGTTAGTACTTTTTATATCTATTGAGAAAGTTTTACTTTCCTTAATGGCTTGGAGATATTCACCTATGATTTCTTTTAGAAGGTTTTTAGTTTTAGCTTTTGCACTTAGGCTTATGATTCAAATGAAATTCTTACTAAAGAGAATCAAAAACATATGTCAGTGTAGAATCTTTAATATTAATTTTCAAAGCAAATTGTTTCTATTAGTCCCCAATGGAAACAAATTTAATTTAATTACTAACAAGTCTAAGAACAAACCATTTTTTTAAGGTTAATAGAAATGAGAAAGAGGTTAACTGTGGGTCAAGTTCTTATCCACCGGTGTTAGGCAGGCAGGAGGGAAATTTCTGTTTTATAGAACATTAAAAATGTTCTATATTTTGTTTTGTATGGTGATTATATGGTGCATGAAGTTGCCAAAATTTATCAAAATAAAAACTTAATATTTGTACATTTTATTTTATTCATCTTGTACCTCAATAATATTTTTATAAATAGTGATAAAAGGACATTAAAAGGAGTAACTGTGTTTTATCGATGGAAAATCTGAAGTGTGTAGTCACTTCATAAATAATGTCAGTGGTGCCCCACGGAGTTTTACTGCAGCTGTGTTGACAGCCGTGGAAACATACATGGTAATAATCGGAGCAGTGCTACCTTCATGTGAGGTGGTGTGCGAGTAGCCATTAACAATGGCCAAGATTTTTGATGTTTGTTTTGTTTTAAACACTTTGTGGTTTTCATTTTAATTAATTGATCATTAGAAGCCGACAAGGGATTTCATACCCACTGAGCATGTTGCTTTTCTTTTACTGACCTACTATAGGAGGTCAGTAATGTCAGCCTATGACTTCAAAAGAGGAAAAATCATCAAAAGCTAACACACATTTGGGAAGATGATAAAGAAGAAAAGAGGCCCCAGACTATCAGAGCCCTAATATTAGATTGCTGTGACACCCACACTAACTCTAGGCAAAACTTTTAATAAAGGAGTTTATCTTTAGCATCCCATGAATACTTCTATGTAGTATTATTTTTTGTAAGACTAAAATTACTTTCACAACTTTCTAAACTACAGTAGAACCTCCAGAGTTGACCACCTCCTTACACTCACCACCTCCTTAAGTAGACCAAATTTTCATAGACCAGACAGACATCACAGGCACATATCAGTTGACCTCTGTTGACCAGTTAGTTGCAACCTTACAGAGGTTCTACTGTTGGTCACCTTACAGAGGTTCTATTGTTCTTCATTTCACTTTGTGGGGACTCGCCCTGTCCAGAGTCTCCCTTTGGGTTCCGTGAGTCTTTGAGATGGTTCTGTACACCTAGTCTGTACTAGATCATTTATTTCTCACAATAAGCTTCTGCGTTAAGGACACTTATTTCTTCATTTAATCTAAGATGAAAGTGAGAGAAAAATGTTAAGTAACTTCCCTGAAGCCAAGGAGCTTATAAATAAAAGATTCAGCCTTAGAATCAATGCTGTTTGATGAGAGAGCTGCATTCTTGATCACTACACTCTGAGTCTTTCTTATACCCCTTCATCGTTATGCTACTTGCCTCCAAAACATATGGGCTTAATATGTAAATTACTCCTTAATACACCTGCAGTTTTTCAAAAGTGTGCTCCGTCTTAACCCACAGGAATAAAAGGTGCTACTCAGATATGGCACAGTTAGCACAGGAGGTGTTTTCATTCATTATCTAGTCCCTTTATTACAAAGTATTCATTGGCAGCCATTTTCTCTAACCATTAATTTCATAAGTATTGACTAAGAACTTACCCTATGTTGGAAACCTAAGTGGCTTCTGAGAGTTCAAATACTATCTAAGAACACTTCTGGAAAACAGTCTCAAATTTCAAAATTTTCAAGGGGTACTGTGCCTTCATGATTCTATTGTAGTGCAGAGATAGTGTGTGGTACTCGTCTCTGAAAACACCTCCATTTTGCTTTAAAAACTGGTGCAGACAATTCCATACTCCCACCAGTTAGAATCTAAGGCATGAAGGCTGCAAAAAAACAGTTGCCTATGGTTTAGAATGGAATGTGGAATGTGAAATAAAAAAGATCACAGTATTTTATGCATCTATTCTTATGTGTATTAGTTTTGTATTGCTGCTATAACAAATTACCACATATTCACTTCCTTTAAACACCCCCAATTTATTATTCTACAGTCTGGAACACAGAAGTCTGACAGATGTATCCCTGGGATAGCATCAAAGTGTTGGCAGAACTGCATTCCTTCTGGAGGCTGCTAGGGAAAACCTGTTCCATTGCCTTTTCCAGCTTCTGGAGACTTCCTACTATGGTCTAATGACCTCTTCTCCATTTACAAGACAACAGCTCAACATCTTCAAATCTTCCTTTGAAACTTGGACCCTCCTGCTTCCTTTTCATTTATCAGGACCCTTGTGAATGCAGTGGACTCATTGGTATAATCTAGGATAATCTCGTCCCCTCAAAATGTTGGCTTTAATCACATCTGCAAAGTTCCTTTTTCATGTGAAGAGGTCATGTTCATAATTTTGGGGGATCAGGACATGGCCATGTTGGGGAAGGAGGCATTTTCTGCCTTACCACACTACGCGAAAATTACTTTACAGTCATGTGTTCCATAAAATAGTCTATATTATGCATGTAATTTCCCATAAAACTTATATGTTTAATGTAAACAAGGTATATATTATTTTCTAAAGTCAATTACTTTTTAAATTCACCCAGAAATGTCTCAAAGGGAAAGAACATTTTGAAAAAATTCTTGACACAGAAAAGAAATTACTTCCCAGAATACGTGGATAATGGACATATATTTTTAATAGCCTCTCTTCTTTCTCTCCTCTCTTTCTCTCCCTCCCTCTGTCTCTGTCTCTTTTGCTATCTCTCTCTCATCCCATCTCTTTCACACACACATGCATTCACTCAGAACTGAATCTCCAGTACTTATCACCAAAAGCAGATGTACAATGATAAGGAAATATCTGTTTTAGAAATATATTTTTAGCTTGGTTTTTAAATAGAAAGGGCTCATCCAAGGAGAAAATATTTAAAATGTCCAAGGGATTGCTTGAGGGGTGTGAAACATCTTTCCCAGGAGTAATAATCTCATGGTTTAAACTATATATACAGCGGAATTTGATGGGCTGTCTCCCTCCTCCATTGCCTTCAGGGCAAAATGCAATGTGCTGGACTTCAGGATGAGTCAGAAGGCAGGAGTTCACATGGAACTTGCTTCTGAGAGGTGGAAAAATAAATTCCCTCTTCCATGGATGTTTTGGAAGGGTTCCCTGAGCTATAACCTTGGTGAATGTTGCATTCAGGATCATTAACCACCGAAGATAAACACAGTCCATGGGAGGCAGTGTTCTCTCCATGTGTGGGTTGCAAACGGTACTAGTTGTTTATAACAGCTGCAGTTAAATGAGAACAAAGTTAAGTAGTGATGAGTCAACTATGCAAGTTTCTTCCTCTGAGAGTATAAGAAAGAAGAAAATAACATCAATTTCCAAATTTGAAAATTATGCAGAAACACATATTTATGCAATCCCCTCAAAAATAGCAGGTGATTACTAAGATTAGCAGACAGAAGGACAAGGTTAGATTTCCCAAATGTTCTACTTAGTAGCTGGGTGACTTTGCACAAATTACTCAAACTCATTGTGTTTGAGATTCTTCACTTTTAAAGTGGGAATAAAACCAGTGGTCTAGCATACATTTAAATGCTATTGTGAAGTTTATAGTAAACCTGGAAGAATCCTTGGGAAAGCATTCGATATACTCTCAGGTAACAAGTCAGTATCAGCTGGGGTTTTTTGCAGTTTTTGGCCAGGGCCGGGTTTGAACCCACCACCTCTGGCATATGAGGCCGGCGCCCTAGTCCTTTGAGTCACAGGTGCTGCCCGTCAGTATCAGTTTTTTAAAATATGTATTCTGGTAAAGCATTTATTACTGCATCTGACACATGACTTTATTAATTAATGCCAAATAATTCAAGATATGAAATAGGTGGCAAAAAATAAAGATACATCTTTTTAAACATATTTTTAATCTTTTCTGGCAACATTAGAATAATATCCACTTACAGAGTGCAATTTAATGAGTTGCAACAGAGGAATACACTGGTACCCTTCCAATGAAGATAAAGAACACATCTATTACTGCTTCTCAATAGTTTCACTATATGTTAGTTCTAAATGTTTCAAATTTCATAGAATCATAATGTATATACTATATATAGCTCCTCTCACTCAGTATGATGTTTCCAACTTTTTCCATAAAGCATAATGTATGTAGTTTACTTCTTTTTATAGCTGAGCAGTATTTCTCTGCTCTGCACATTATGCCAGGGGTCATTACAAAAGTTTTGAGAGACAAAAACATCAAGAAATGTAAAATCTGCGAAAACGGAAACAAATGAAACCCTCCCAGCAACACAGATAAGCCAATTGCAAGTTTCAACTTCAAGTTTCAATTTAAACTTGCATGAGTAAATCAGAAAGGATGCTGTCAACTGTGTTTCTTGGAAGTGACATACTAGGCCTTAACACAGCCTGTCTCAGAACTTTCATAGTGACCATATGTTATGTTTCTGCATTTTTCTGTTGATCTATATTTGAGTCGCTTTTGTTTCTGAAATATTATAAACAAAGTTGCTATAAGCATTTTTGCAGAAGTCTTTCCATGGACATAAGGCTTTCATTTCTCTTGTGTAAGCAGGAGTGAAATTATTGCATCATATGTAAATATATGATTATCTTTATGAGAAATGGCCACGCCATTTTGTAAAGTGGTTGTACAGTTTTACTCTCCACCAGAAATGTAGTTGTTTCACATAACTGTCACATTCATTCTTAAAATTTTTAATCATTACCTTTGTCAAAATTCTATTGATCCTGTGTTAGTGTTTATTTCTGGACATCAGTTCTGTTTTATTGATCTATGTCTATCCCCTTGTCAGATTTATCTTATCTCAATTGTCATAGCTTATAGCAAGTTTTAAAATGAGATAATGTAGTCTTTCCATCTTTGTTTTTCCTATTTGGTTTTGCTATTTCACATCATTTGCGTTTCTGTACAAATTTTATGATAACTGAGATAAAGAGTCTAATAAAGGTTTAACCTTGGATGTTATAATGATGAATGACAATTTTTGAAATGAAAAAATATGAAAACATGGAAAAGTAATTAAATATAAAAGCAACAAAAGAATCAAAAGTAAAAAATTAGCTATCAAGGCAGGTACAGTTGACACTCGTTATTCATGGTAGTTACATTCTCTAAGATGCTGCAGACACTGAATTAATGAAGGCAGAGCCATTGCACCTTGAGTAAGTATAGGGTTGAATTAATGAAGGCAGAGCCATTGCACCTTGGGTAAGTATAGGGTTAGGTTCCTGAAAGGCTCTGGCCACAACGGATTCAACATGCAATCTAAAGTCTACAGACTTTGGAGATCATTTTGCCTTCTGTAAGTTCATTTTCAAAACTGCTTATAAAACAAGTTGATCTTATTAAGCCTATTATTTTATGTAACTCTTTTACATTTAGGAGGTAACTTAAATTTTTTTCTGCAGCATCCTGATTGGCAGAACCTACCTCAGCTACAAGATTAAAATGTTTTTGGACCTTTTGAAACAGGAACCAAATGACACAGCCAATGTTTTCATATTTTCCTGACCCTGGGCACCATAACTATGAATTCCTTTGCATTTCATTCTCTCAACAATGCTGTTCGCTATACATTTTGTTTTTAAATTAGTTACCATCTCATGAATCCACAAGTTTCTCTGTTTGTTCATCTCTTCCATAGCCTTATCACACACTATAGATGTTATCTCAGAGCTTTTCAGTGAATCCCCACATACAGATGGGCAAATGCTTTCTTCTTTCTTCTGGTGGTACCATATTGTTGATTCAGTAATTTTGAGCTCAAGGTCAACCAGAACTCATGCCTGAACAAGTTTACCTAACACTAACATTTTCTCTGTAGGGTGTATCACAACCTTCTCATACTCAGGAATCCTATATGTGTCTCTTAGCTTACGTGGGCCACCATAACAAGATGCCACACACTGGGTGGCTCAAACAACAGATATTTATTTTCTAGGCTTAGTTCCTGGTGAGAGATCTCTTCCTGTCTTGCAGTTTCTCTCTGATTCACACAAGGAGAGAGAGAGAGAGAAAGAAAGAGAGAGAGAGAGATCTGGTTCTTTTTCTTCTTTTTAAGGACACTAGTTCTTTTAGAGTGGGGTTTCCACCCTTAAGACCTCATTTAACCTTAGTCACCCCCTTAAAAGCTGTCTCTCCAGTATGGTCACATGGTGAAGGTAGGTTAGGACTTCAACATGCAAATTCCAAAGGAATGTAATTCAGGCCATATAACAGTGCTTCAACATTATGTTTGGAGACAATTTTACAATAGCAAAATTGTCCCCCAAAGGATAAAAATGAGAGAAATGTGAAAATGAATAGATAATTAAATGGACACTTGTTTACAGAATGAGGGCTGAGACAAGATGGCAGCACATTGCCTTACTGGACTGCAGCAGAGAACTTCAGAATGTGTGCGAGCCAGGCTTTTCTCTGCTCTGCACATGTCTACAAACTGTATGAAAGTGCCATGTGTATTGATCTGAGAATTACAAGTAAATTTTAGCAAATAGGCAACTTTGTAATTGTAGAATCCACACAATAATGAGGACGGTCAACTGTATTTATGTATGCTTCTCAGAAACATATTATTGACAAATCTGGATTGGAGAACAATTTATAAGCTAGATCAATGAAATCAAATATGGCTTATCATATAAACTATAGTTTTTACACTTTTGTTTCAGTAAGAAACAAAAGATTCCACTAAATTTAAATTAAATAAGTTAGTTTAGACTAGCAGTTCTCAAATCAGGAAGCATCTTACAAATATCTGGAGTATTTTTTATAAATACTGACACTAGGTTCCCATCTTCAGAAACTCTGGCTGTCAGGATTCTGAAGGTTCAGACAGTTTTCAAGTATTTTCAGTGGGTAGCAAAGGTTGAGAACTTTTAGTCTAGAGCCTAGACTATATGTGTAGCCTATAGTCAACTAATACAAATTTTAGTTCTCATTTACCAACATAATCCAGAAAAATCTCAATTTTTGTTCTCTCATTTTCTTTAGTACAGTGACAGGTCTATCACTTTTGTCCTAATTAATTCAATTCCATCTTTTGTTGGCATTTTAGACTCCACTTTTTTCTACTTTTAATGTGGGAGAAGTAGTGTCAGAAATGCACATTTGAGTGTTTCAAACTTCAGTTCTTTTAGGACATGGAGCTGTTTTTAAGTCATCCTAGAGTAACAGGATCATAAACCCAGTTGACCACTTTTTTAGCAGTACTCAATTTTAAGAGCTCAGAGAAAACAGTTAATCATGAACTTCTACGATCCCTTTTTTCCCCTTATTTTTTAATTATATCACGGTTGTGTACATAAATGTAATCATGAGGTACAATGTGTTGGTTTTATATACAATCTGAAATATTTTCATTGAACTGGTTGACACAGCATTCGCGGCATTTTCTTAGTTATTGTGTACAGACATTTATATTCTACCTTTAGTAAGTTTCACCTGTACCCTTCTAAGATGCACAGTAAGGATGGTGGAGGGAGAGTCATGAGTAATTGATGTGTCTAAGATCCCTTTGAATCAGTTCTCGATACTTGCTCTCCTCATTTTACTTGTACTAAGCAGCTTAAAAAAACCACTTCTATCTCTTTAAGTGAAGTGCATCAACACTTTTTAGAAAACATTTCTGGACGTTAGATTACACATATCTTTTCTGTGGCATGAATAATTTGCAAGCAACTGCCTGAAGTAGCTTCATGACTTCAAGATCAGAGTATTAGACTGTATTAAAAGTAGAGCCATGTACTTTTCAATCCATCAGTGTGACTTCTCAAGGGGGAAAAAATATTGCAGTGAAAACCACTGTTACATTTCTGTTTTGTAATCCACTATTTGCCCTCAGCTCTGTCACCTGGATTCCAATTAGGTCTTAGTGTAGGGTTTTGATCCTTGGAGATAGATTGGTCTATTTTTCTGTGGCCTGTAAGTTATCACCAAGCAAGCATGAAGAATGATTCTGTTCTCCTTCTCTCAGACCTACTTTCCTTTCAAATCCTTGGAAGACAATATTTTTGTTTTTGTCATTTCTTGTCTATTGGTACTGCTGGTAGTTAATGCACCTTGAGATGTTTGTATATTAACAGGTTTGGTTCACTCTGGTTTCCAACTGTATCCTGCTAATGTAACAAATTACTTCTTTAAAAAGGAGTAAATGATTTCTCCTATTATGTGGTTTTCTGAGTGCAGCTGGTCTGAGATCGCAATATATACAGAGAAAGAAAAATTACGTGCATTAACATAATAGCTTGTGGGTCTCTTTGACAAGACGAAATTGTACATCGAGGCAGAGTCACATATAATCATGAATTATATTCTCAGGCTGTCACGTGTAAATGCAATGATATTGACTCTATTTCTAGTTCAAATCACTTACTTGATTTTCAAGAGTAACTGAAGAGCTATTTATGTAGCTATACGCAACTATATTAAGTATATCAATATCTCAGGCAGAGAGTAATACTAGCAGAGTTCAGTTTTCATACTCAAAGTACTGCATGTCACCAAAAAGAAAATTTCCAAATTTGTAACATAGATTTAAAAATTTCATTTGGAGAATTTCCTCTGAACCAGTAAATAACATTGTTTAGCATGAAAAGGCTAGATTTACTCACTCATCTAACTTCTCACAACACTAAGGCCACCATGGTTATGAAAGAGGGAAAAAATGTTATTATACCACAAATATTTTGTGATATTTTTCATGTCATCAAAGGTAAGACACATGTTTATTTGGGAAATTGCGATGAGAGGGACTTGCAGACTTTTTCCAATATTAATATTTAAAAATACTTATTTTTAGAAATTATGTATGTACATATCCTGTGATAAACAGTAATTTCACCGGGTTTTTGAGCTCATCACTTGCTACTTTTTTTCACTGAAGTATTAGGGGATACACATGTTTTGTTTGCATACTTAAGTTTTGTACAGATTGAGTAAAAGTTATAAGTGTGCACTGCATCCAGTAGGGGTGAATTTACCCGTCCCTTCCTCCTCCTCGTCCCGCTTGATTTTCCTTAAGATTTACTTCCTTATGTGCGTTTAAGTGACCACTGATTAGTCCCAATTTGGTATTGAGTACATGTGTTTCTCCATTCTTGCGACGTTTCTCTTACAAGAATGTTTTCCTGTTCTATCTAGGTTATCACAAAAGATACCAGATCGACTCAGCGCCTGTCACTCAGTTGTTAGAGCACCAGCCACATAGCCCTGGGCTCAAACCCAGCCTGGGTCTGCTACACAACAATGACACCAACAATAACAACAAAAATAGCCGGGTGTTGGGGTGGGCACCTGTAGTCCCAGCTACTTGGGAGGCTGAGGCAAGAGACTTGCTTAAGACCAAGAGTTTGAGGTTGCTGTGAGCTGTGAGCTGTGACACTATAGCACTCTACTGAAGGCAACAAAATGAGACTCTCAAAAAAAAAAAAAAAAAAAGGATACTAGATACTACCTTTTTTTTTTTTTTTTTTTTTTTGGTAGAGATAGAGTCTCACTTTATCACCCTGGTAGAGTGCCGTGGCGTCACACAGCTCACAACAACCTCCATCTTCTGGGCTTAGGTGATTCTCTTGCCTCAGCCTCCCGAGTAGCTGGGACTACAGGCACCCACCACAACGCCCGATTATTTTTCTGTTTTTTTGCAGTTCAGTCGAGGCTGGGTTTGAACCTGACACCTTTGGTATATGGGACCAGCACCCTACTTGATGAGCCACAGGCGCTGCCCTAGATCATCATTTTTTAATGGATTAGTAGTGTTCTGTGATAAGCATATACCAAACTTTATTAACCTTTCAAATCTAATTTTTCTGCTACCTGCATACTCCCCAGCTCTCATTTATTTTGGGTGGGGAAAAGGTTGGTGGATTACATGTAATTATCCTACAGTTCTAAAAAAGAAAAACATAAATATGAATGTATCTGATGATTTTATTGTCTGTTTTAGGTTAAATAAAATGAAGGGTTTTGGTTTATAATTTTGGGGGGGTGTGATACTATCTCCAGGATGAAGTTCAGGTTTCCTCTTACATGTCTCACAGAAGAAAATTGTTTCTCTCTTTCCATCTTCCTTATTTCTTCCACTGCAAATCATGCATTCCTGTGTTTATTTTTTTTTCATTTTTCATTATAAAGTGCATTTCCCCATTTAGCCTTTCCTTGGCGTCAGAAGATGATGCTCTTCCCCTCTTTCTTGAATTTCTGTTCCTCACATTGCTTACAAGCTGAGTGATGAGAGTGATGAGATTTTCCTGTAAGAAAGTTGTGTCTGCACATTTTTTCCATTCTCCTTCTTATGTAGTGAGTAAAGGATATAGCCATTCACAACTGCATCTTTCTTCAAAGAGAAAAATATTTTTTTCCACCACTTGTAGGAGCTCCTTGTAAATCCGTATCATTCACAGTAGTGAACAGTTCTGTCTACTTGTCCCATTAACTTTGTGTTTTCTAAAATAACTGCTGGGTTTTCACATTGGACAGTTTCTTCCTATAAGTAGTGATCAACTATGTTTGAGGGCCAAAGAATAAACTCAGCATTATCACAAATTCCTTTTCATGGAATGAGAGGCACTAAAAAAGGTCAGACGTCTTCTGACATTGATACAGAGTAAGATGATTACATCGGTTCATGTGCTGGTGGGCACTTGGGTTGTTTCCAGGTCTCTGTGATTGTGAATTGTGCTACTCTAAACATTCAAGTGCAGGTGTCCTTTTTATAAAATTACCTTTTTTTCTTCAGGCATATACCCTGCAGTGGGTTGCAGGATCAAATGTTAGGTCTACCTTTAGTTCTTTGAGGAATCTCCATACAACTTTCTGTAGAGGTTGTCCTAGTGGGCAGTACCACCAACAGTGTGTAAGAATTCCTTTTTCTCCACATCCATGCCAAGACTTGTTGTTTTGGGACTGTTTGATAAGAGCCATTCTCACTGGAGTTAGGTGATCTCTCATTGTGGTTTTGACTTGCATTTCCTCATGGTTAAAGATGTTGAGCATTTATTTTCCATGTGTTTGTTGACCATTAGACTATTTTCATTTGAAAAGTATATATTCATGTCTTTGACCCTCTTTTTAATGAGGTTGTTTGTTTTTTTCTTGCTGATTTGCTTGAGTTCTTTGTAGATTCTGATTATCATCTCATTACCAGATGTATAGCATACAAATATTTTACTCCATTCTGTAGGCTACTTACTGTACTGATTGTTTCCTTGACTATAAAGAAAGTTTTAAATTTGATCATATCCACTTATTTTTTTGTTATGATTTCTTTTGAGGTCTTCTTCATAACATCTTTCCCATGGCCAATATCTATAACACTTGCTACATTTGTTTTCCTTTTTTTAAATTTTTTCTATTTAGTCTTTTTTTATTAAATCATAAACACATACATCAAGTATACATTAATGAATTTATGTGGTACATAGAATTTCACATAGAATTAGGGATGCTTACATCACACTGGTTAATATATACCTCATCTCGTTTACTTAATTATTGTGTTAAGACATTTATACTCTATACTTAATAGATCCGACATGTACCTTTGCATTATGCATCATAACTGTGATCCCGCCATTTACCCTCCCCCAATCTCACCTGCCCCTCCCCTCCCATCCCTCCTCCTTCCTCCTTCATCCTGGGCCATAGTTGTGATCTATTCTTCATATGAAAGTGTGAGTGATTGTAAATAGGTTTTATAATAGTACTGAGTACATTGGATATTTTTTCTTTCATTCTTGAGATGGTTTACTAAGTAGGATATGTTCCAGCTCCAAAGGCAGTCCTAAGAGGGAAATTTATGGCATTGCAAGCTTTCCTCAAGAGAATGGAAAGAGAGGAAGTTAATAACTTAATGGGACATTTTTTTTTCTTTTTCAAATATATGTATTTTATTATTCTTCATTACATTATTTCCCCCCCCAACCCCTCCGTGGTAAGACAGAATTGATTTACATAAAAGAATACAGAAAACACCAAAGCTCCTGGTAGAGGGAGAGATTTCAAGTGGGGAGAGAGATACTCTCTCCGTTCCTCTCCCGGTCTTTCCCCGTCTCCTCCTCTAGGCC